>JAVBHU010000387.1:0-23249 GCA_034768395.1 Linum lewisii | reverse complement strand
AAACCCCTAAAAAATAATAACCATTTCATGGATGGATAAACAAAGATAAAAACCCCATTTCTGAGGGGGGATTTTAATCATCTATTTCTTTCAAGGCGCTTTTTTTTTCCCGTGGAAAAAAATTGTAAGGGAAAAAAAATTTGGGATGGGTTTTAATTTTTTTGGGAATGTCCTAATTTTTTTTGGTTTTTAATTTCAGTTTTCCACTTTACCTGACAATAGGATTTAAAAAAAAGGAACATCTATATAAACCCACTACCCTCCTATCAACCCCAACAACCCTCATTTTTTCTGAAACTTATTTATGCCTTTTTTTTTCAAAAAAAAAAAAAAAAAAATAAAAACTCACCTTTATTAAAAAAATATTCAAAATTTTTATTCGATCAAAATCAATTTTAAAATCGGGTCTTTTGTGAAACTCGATCTTTCTATCAATAAAAAAAAAACAAAACACCCCAAAAAACAAAATTCTTTTCCACCAACTCGGGTCACATTTGTTTTAACTTTAAATTTCGAATCTTGGGTCACACTTGTCGTTGCTCCTTGATTTTTGTGTCCCCAAAAAACGGATCCAGCACGCCCCCGCTTTTCGGCATGCGCTGATTGTTAAAAGTTAAACAATGTTTGGAAGTCTTTGTCTCCTGATTTTTGTGCCCCCAAACAAACGTGCCCCCGGGATCCGTAATTTAAAGAGATTGGGGTGGCTAATCAATTTTTCTATAATTAACCTATTTTATATATATTATCATTTTATAAGTGGGTTTATATTTTCAAATTTTAATAATAATAAAATAATCATTTGAAAATATGTAAAGAAAGTGACCAAAATGTATTTGAAAACATTTGAAATTTTTTTAAAAAGCACTTAATCATTATTTGGGTAGGCACATTTTCTATTTTTTGATATCTTATGCATTTTGTCATTAATATACTAGAAAAGATAATGTGCTAAAAATTTTTGAAAATCCCAAAAGTCATACTTTTTTTTGGGGGGCTTGTACAAACAAATATCCACCCTGAGAGACCAAAAAAGTACGTAGAGGCCCATGAATAAACCCCATTTTTTTTTTTGGGGTTTATTTGATCAAAAAAATTTGTTTTCTGTTCTTTTCTAGTTTAAAATAATTAAAGCTGCTTTTAAAAAATAGATAGAGCTTTTATTTTTACGCAAATTAATCCCGAAAAATTTCGTCATATGTAACGCAACAGAAAATTTTATTGACTAGCCTAAAAAAAAAAGCGTTTTGGGGTTTTTTAAACGAAAGAAATAGCGTCGGTCGACCGAATCTCCTTTTAGCTTTGTTTGGGCCCCCCGCGCTAAATACAAACCCATGACTGAACCCCTCCTCTCATTCGCCGCCCCTCCTTTCTCTTTCTTTCTTTTTCCCCCTTCTTCTTTCCCCCCCCAAACCTCTCTTCTTTTTTCACTTCATCTTTCTCCTAAACCCAAACCTTTTTCTTCTTCTTTTTTATTCTTCAGCCGCCCCGTCCACCTCTTCCAAAGCCCCCCCCCCCGCTCCCCCCTTTCCAAAGCCCCCGCCCCCCCCGCTCCACCTTTTCCCAAAAACCCCGCCCCCGCCCCCCCCGTCGCTCCACCTTTTTTCCAAACCGCCCCCCGCCCTCCATTTTTCCCCAAAGCCCCCCCCGCCGCCCCCGCACCCACCTCCCAAAGCCCCCGCCGCCGCCCTGTCGTCCACCTCTTCCAAAGCCGTGCCGCCGCCCATTTCTTCCAAAGCCCCCCGCCGCCCCCGTCCTCCACCTCCCAAAGCCCCCGCCGCCGCTCCATTTCTTCCAAAGCCCCCCCCGCCGCCCCCTTTTTTCCAAGACCCCCCCCGGGCCCCGCTCCCCCTTTTCCTAAGGTACTTTTTTAGATCATACTTTTCGATTTATTTTTAGGGTTTTTGCTTTCCTCCTCACTGGTTTTTTTGATGTATCTGTAGAAGAAAAAGAAGGGGGGAAAAGAAGAAAAAAAGAAAAAAAAGAAGGGGGCTAAAGAAAAAAGAAGGGGCTAGAAGAAGGATCTAACAACGGAGGGAAGAAAAGGGGGAAGAAGAAAAAACATGCATCCGCTTTTTTTTTTTTTGTGTGTAAGCGTATTTTTCGTCGGGCGGTCTGTGCCCTGCGTATGTACCGAAAACCGACGCTAAATATTAACGTCACCACATCTGGGCGGTTTTGTGACCCACCTATTAAATTTAGCACGGGGGGGGCCCCGCCAAACGCGCGTCGACCGCGCTAAATACCTTTTTTTTGTGTAGGGGTTTGCAATAGAAACCCCAACTTGCATGAAACGACCCCCCCCCCCAAAATAATCACTTTTTTTAATTTTGGGGGAAAATTCATTTGGCTTCATTATTTCTGGGAACACTCCGGGACGGGTCACCGTGACGCGGGTCACCCCTGACCCGACACTGGCACCCTTTATTGGTTAGAAAAAAATTTAAAATGGATAAATTTTATTTCACCCCCCCCTTAAAATTACTTTTTATAATATACTCTATTTTAAAAACATAGTTTTAAACTTAAAGGGTTAAAAAAAATAATGAATTAATTTTTTTTTAAAATTTCCTCGTCACCCCTTCGGTCGTTTTTGCCCCCGCGGCCGATTCATCCCCCCACCCCCGCCCGGGGTTTTTGACGCCGGGGTTTCCTAAAATTAAAGGGTCCCGATGAATACCCGCCGCCGCAGCACACGATCAGAGTCCCTTTTCTGCCGCCGGCACACGTGGGGCTTTAGGAAACTCCAACACCCTAGCTCAAGTTGGCCAGAGTTAGCTCGTGATCCACCCCTTTAAAAAGAGTGACGCCATAGAACACTCGACAAAATATCCACAAAGTCCCCCAATCCACCGCCCCGCCGTGGCCCTTCCCGGAACGTCTCCGGCGCGAGGGGACCGTGGGTCCGATGAACGACATTGGCCGAAGGTCGACGGCTCGGACACGAATTCGGGGCCCCGGAGCTGTGGCTGGACTTTTCTTGCGGTTGGGGTATGGAAGCTAGGGGCAAAAAGGGACATGCAGCTGGGGGGATGCATCAGATGAGGGGAAGCGAGGGTTTGATGGAGAGTGCGGCAGCGGCAATAGGTGTTTTGGGGGGGATAGGATTTCTTGGGGAGTTGAAGCGGAGTCGGGCCCAATTTTTGAGAGGGTCGAATCAGTGGCAATATTAGTGACCGTCGGAGTAGACAGGGCGTTCTCCGACTGGGCAGCGAGGACGAAGGGGAAGGGTTTTTATGGGAAAAAATTAAATTTAAATTTAAATTTTGTTTTTCTAACACAAGATTAAATTTTCTTTTCTTAAAAGATGATCATATTTTGTAATGTAGTTTTAATTGGGGGCTGAAACTATAATTTTTCCCCTTTAATTTTTTTAACCAATAATACGGTGCACGTGTCGGCGTCACCAGTGACCGCGTCCTGGGGTGTTCACCATTTCGTTTTTCCTCTCAAATGTTTTCCATTTTTACAACAAATTTTCAATTTTAAATTTAAAATTTCCGTCTACACAAACTACGTACAACGGGGCCCTTTTTTGTTTTTCCCTTGAAATATCAGACAAGAAGATCTTTACAAGGATTGACTACTAAAGTTGAACTGAACGTGTCTTGCGAGGTTTTATGTTTTATTGTGCCTTGGTTTCAATCATGTTTAAAACAATTGGATTCCCCATCGTACAAAAGGGCCCGTTAGATCATATCTCTTAATATGATCATCTAATTTCAACATGTTTTGTATCAGATTGGACTTGCAATTTTTCAGTGACCAAATCTAAATTTTGGGCCCCACTAAACCAAATTAACCACAACCAATCTTTTAAATTTTTAAATTTTCCAAAAATCATTTAATTTTTTAGACAATTAATATTTTTTAATTAATATGTAATCCAATTTTTAATTTAAAATGTAAAAATCCGGAAAAATATTTGGGGAATCTTTTTAAATTTTATTTTTTCTTTTAATCTTATTAATTATTTTGTTTTTTTTTGCCGCTTCCTTATCTTTCCATCCAAAACAAACTGTTCCACGGGCCTTTTTCCCTTTCTCTTGCTCTTCTTTCTTACTTTTACTTCCGGTAATATAATAATAACCCCAGGAAAATCATGGTTTGTTCGATCTAACAAGTCCCCCTGAAATCGACCTTAACATTCGAAGATTTCCTATAACAAGATTATGACGGCATGTAAAATTTAAAAAAAGACTTTTGGGAATACATCGTACTGAAGAAGGTTTTAAAATTTTTTTGATTTTCTACCCCTTTTTTTTAAAGTCTTTTTTTGTCATTCTTTTTTTTTTCTTTTAACTAAACGCCTCGTGTTTTTTGTTATTTTTAAATGTTCCCCCGGGGGGATGCGTCTAATTTGAAGATAACTATTATGGGAAAGGGTTTTTTTTTTTTAAATTAATTCTGATCTCGATGCTGAGTTTTTTGTTGTTCGAAAGTTTATGCTTTTTTTAATTCTTTTTCCCTTGTTCTTGCTTTTATAGACATTTTTAAGAATGCATTCAAATTTCCATTGTCTATCCACTTAAAACAAATAAGAATTTTAAATATTTTTTTTTTTTCCGCGGCATCTTCTAATAAAAATATCTCAAGATTTGGTACGAAAATTTCTGACGAAAGGTGGGGGTACAAAAATACAAAGGGGGTTCTAAGACAGCAAACAGGGGTTGGGGTACTAGGACATTCGTTTAAATGGCTTGGCAAGTACCCTAGTGTCGATTAAGTTAAAAATACAGAGAAATGTGTTCTACAAATTCCTATAACGTGTGCTAAAAATTACAAAAAACTAAGATACAAAGTAATTTTTTTAAATTTGTCTTTGAAAGATACCATAGTGCGAGATTGTGTTAAAAATTGGAAAGGGGGAAAGAAAATTTAACAACATAAAAACATGCTAAAATGCCAATCAAAAACTCCGCTCCCCAAAAATTCATCATGTTCATCACAATTCCCGCTTCAAAAAATTTCATCGTTCATCAAAACCCACAAGCGACCACCCAAAATCCTAAAACTCCGCTACCAAATCCTCACAACCAACGCAACATAATCTTTTACAAGCACACAATACAAACCAAACTAAACCCTTGTCCTATAAAATTAAAAAACCCCAACCAACAAACACATAACTACTGTCCCCCATTGGGGCCGGGGGGATCAATCTGGGGTTTTTTTGGGGGTTTGAGGCAATAAAAACCGTCCCGGATGCTCGGGGAGGTACCTTGCAGGGTGGATGGAAGGGGTTAGTTAAAAAGGTGACAAGTATGGGGAAATGTAGGGAGAATGGTTACAGAGAAGTACCGGGCGAGAGCCCTTTTGTGTGGGGGGAACCGATAGTTTTTGCGTACAGCGGAAAGTTGTATATCGGGGGTATGGTCCCAAATCGTCGTCCCCTCTTCTGAATGGGGACCCCCTTTTTTTATAGGCCCCCTTTGGGCTGCGGGTCCCTGTCCTCTCGAGTGGCCGCAGCAGTCACCGTAAAAAATAATGGGCGGTGGTTCCCGTCATATGACATGATCCTTGGGAGGCGGAGGAGGACCGCCCGGAGTGAGGACCGCCCACCATGTTGGGGCGGATTCAACCCCGGGCCCCCCAATTGCCCCCAGTATGGTTCGAGGCCGTAAGGGCTCGAGGCGATACATGGAACCTTCAACGCCCGGAGTGACGGCCCCCCCTGACCATTTTCGAGGGGTTTAAAAGGGCCCACAATTGCCCCCCAGTGGGGCTCGAGGCCGTAAAGGCTCGGGGGCATCTATAACTGCTTCCCCCCCCCTAGCCAGAGGGGGGGGGGGCATTCTAACTTGTTGCCGAGTGTTGCCGGTGACCGAAACGGGTGGAGCCTTCTTTGGGGAATTTGCCGTGTCCCACCCTTTTTGCACGCTTTCTTTCCTTTGTGCAGGCTTTACCTTTTCGCCCACTCCGGGGGACACGTGGCTCGTTTTATTGGCGACGTTTCGCTTACCCACTCCCAGAAAAAAATATGGGGTTTCCCCCCCCCTCCGATTTGGCACTTTAGATGAAAACTATTTTTTGAGGCATCCGCCCTTTCTTCTTGCCACTTCTTTGAGCGGGTGTCTGTCTTGTCAGCCGAGTTCGCCCTTCCCTTATTACTTTGACTCTGTTCGCCACCTTCCAAAACACCCCCGGGAAGATGCCTTCTGATGTTGAGTCCGTCCTCTTCCCGAAGCAAGTATGTTCCTTTGAAACTTCTTGCATTCAATTTTTATATCCGCCCATTTTTGTTTTTGTTCTTTCGGTTTCGTATTGCGTGTCCCGCCCTTTCTATTTCCTCCTTTGGGGGCGTTGAGATGTCGTCTAGTGGGTCGTCGTGTCCTTAGATTATGACCATTTAGAGATCTGTTGGGGGGCACGCGGGCGACGGCGGTCTGCCGCGGCGCCCTTCTCGGAGGCGAGGATGGAAACTGCCCTGTATCTGCCCCCCTTTTGGTGTTCATTCCTCCTCCTCTTCTTTTGCGCCCCTTATCTTTCTGTTGGGGGCTATGATGAAAGGGAGGGGGAGGACAGGGGCATTTTTCCCCCCGAAAGTTCGCCGTCAGCCCCACCGTGCACGAGTCCTCCTCTGACTCCTGAACCGCCAAGGAAGAAGTCGTGCGAGGGATCAACGCCGCCGACCCCAAAAACAGAAAGGGCAATGCCCTTCCGGAGGACCCCCGACCTCATCTTTAATCCGTACGGGGACTTCACCCCGGTACTTTTTTCGGAGGATGACAAGCGCTGCCGACTCCGTCGGCGGAGCAGCTCCGCCGGAGGCAAGGGCCGGGTTTTCCAAGGACCCAATCAAATGTCTGTGGGCGGTTCGCCTCGTGGGCAGGTCGGGTTCCCAAGGGGCTTGGGGTTTTGAGCTGCAGACCAAAGCCGTGGGAATGTACGGATACAAGGTCCTACCTGGGACAGATGTGGGATGGCGCGCCCGCGGACTGCCGAAGGGGCATGGGGGGGAAATTCCCCTACGTCAAGACGAGCGCCCTAGCGAGAATGTTGAACGAGTGCGACCTGCCTCAGCGTTTCTCGTACGCCGCCCCCGCTCGAGTCTTGTCAATCGGGAATTGCCCACCTGGATGGGTGGGAGTGTGGGTTGAGGCGCTTCGGTACGGCCTCCGCTTCCCCCTGGATTCCTGGGGGTGGATGTTCTTGATCTTCTGGGGGCGTCCTTGGGAGCGCTCCAACCCCATGCCTGGGCGGTCATGACCGCCTTCAAGGTGTCAATGCATCAAAAGGCATGTTGCTCCCAGCGCCAGGGTATTCCGCCAGCTATACTCCGCCAAAATTGGGCAGAACGGCATTACGTTCTCAAAGAGGAGAGCGTACTCTGGGAGCGGAGTCTACGGCGTCATCAAGGCGTCCTCTGTGTGGTTTCATAGCTTCTTTTTCATGAGAGCTGAATCGCCGGGGATGATCCCCTGGGCGGAGCGCCTTCGACCTACTTGGTCGTTTATGCGCAATTGAAGAGTTCAACCGACTTCACCGTCTTCAGGGGAATGACGCCAGCATTGTAGACTGGGCGAATACCTGGAACTACAATCTGAAGAAGCGGGGCCTAAACGCTCTGAAGCACTGGCTAGACGGTGGTTGGTGAGCAGACAACAACTGAGGGGCGATGGCATCTATTGTAGTGCGCCGCTATTTTACATGTTGATTGTGATGATGGTGCCTAAACTGTTTTCCTTGTCTTGCTGTTCTGCAGAGAGCTCCATCTTCGCTGCGTTGCTGAACGCTAAGTCCCGGAGGGCGGTTGGCCCCACACAGCCTCAACCTGAGGGTTCGGGAGCTGAGCAACATCAGCAGCCGAGGACGCGGACCAGACGCGCCCTGAACAAGAGAGAGCGGAAAAGGAACGCCTTGAGAGGAAACGTTCTAAGCAGAGTCCTCCCGCACAGAACCTGGAGCGTTCAAAACGCCGCAAGTCGATTATGAGGAAGGACTCTGGCAAGGCGAAAACTGGCGGCGGGCCAGGTCGGAGACCCCGTCAGGGGGGAGTTCAGCGCTGCCCGCCTTCCCATCATGCAGCCGACACTTAGCGGCAGCGGGTTTTCACCCAGGCCGCCCTTCAATGGGCGGCCGACTGGGATATGACCACCCCCGTACCGAGGACGGGGTTGCCGCTTGGCGATGGAGCAAATGGCGATTGGGGCCAGGGTAAGCTCAAATTTCCTGGTGCCGGTACTCGTTCCGTTTCACAAACTGACCCGCCTGGAATTATTTCTGTTGCAGCTCTTAGGTACCGCCGGGGGCCCTGCTGTCGGCCGATCAGGCGACAGGGCAGCGGCGGCCGCAAGGTGTGGAGGAGATGGAGGCTGAGTTGAGGGAGGCCCGGGCCGCTCTCAACAATGGAAAGCCAGATACTCCCGGGCCAAAAAGGAAATGGAAGAGGAGGGCGGCCCAGCTTCTGGTAACTACCTCTTATCAATTGGACTTGCCCGTGTTGCGCACGCTAACCAAGCTACTGAACACATGTGGACTTACAGGCGGAGCAGGAGAAACGATTCAAGGTGGAGAACGCCTTGCGGAGGCGGAAGCGATAGGGACGCCTTGAAAGAGGAAGTGGTCCGCTTGGAAAACCGTCAAGGCGGTCATGGCTGAGGACCTGGAGGCCAAAACCAAGGACGTAGAAAGCCGCGACCATGCCTTGAAAGAAGCCGAGGAGACCCTTCAGGCGCTGAAGGCGGATGTGGAGAAGGCCGTCGCCCGAGAAAACTGCTGAGGAGTTGGCGACCGGGTGCAAAGATGCTTTGGACAACACCCTTGCTGTGTTCGCCACGAACTCCGACGGGGGAACGTGGACTGTTCCTGGATTCAGGAGCAGATGCTCTTTGCGGCGTCTCGGCGGCTGATGGCGCAGGAGTACAAAGAGGAATCGGCTGACTCCCAGGTGATTCCTTCGGACCGCCGCAAGGAGCTGTTGTCGAGGCCTTCTCTGAGGTGAGCCTTCGCCACAAGGAGCTGAGGAAGAAGGCTCGTGCTGATAGGCTGCGGGCGGACAGACAGGGTCGTCGGGGGGCGTTCGTAGTTCCATGTCTTGTAAATTTGCTCTTCCTTTCGACTTGTCCTTTGTATCAAACGTATTCATCCGCCATGTCAGGATAAGAAATGAAATGCCATTGTTTTTCAGTTGTCATCCCCTTTTTCTTCTCTTTTTGTTTTGTTTGCGTGAAATTCGTATGATTACTGAGATAGATTTCCCCTTGGGGAAAACTGGACAACGAAGTGTTGGGTTCCGCCCTGGGAAAAACTGAACTCAACGATGTGTTGGGTTCCGCCTTGGGGAACCCGAAGTTGGAGGGAATGTTGGGTTCCGCCTCGGGGAACCCGAACACTGATGAGCTAGATTCCGCCCTGGGGAAAACTGAACTCAACGAGGTGTTGGGTTCCGCCTTGGGGAACCCGAACGCTTGATGAAGTAGATCCGCCCGTGGGGAAAACTGAATTCATCGACGAGTTGGGTTCCGCCTAGGGGAACCCGAAGTTGGAGGGAAATGTTGGGTTCCGCCTTGGGGAACCCGAACACTGATGAGCTAGATTCCGCCCTGGGGAAAAACTGAACTCAACGAGGTGTATGGGTTCCGCCTTGGGGAACCCGAAACGCTGATGAGCTAGATTCCGCCCTGGGGAAAAACTGAACTCAACGAGGTGTTGGGTTCCGCCTTGGGGAACCCGAACGCTGATGAAGTAGATCCGCCCTGGGGAAAACTGAATTCAACGAAGAGTTGGGTTCCGCCTAGGGGAATCCGAAACTTGGCACAGGGGTTAAGTTCCTCCTAGGGGAGTTCGAACCCGGCCATGCTTTTATTAGTACTTATTTGTTGATTACATAATATCGTATATATATCCTTGAATGAAACTGCCTTCCTTTCCTTACATATACGCCCTTAGTAGGTTTCCTCCAAAATAAACCAAACCCAAAAGTAAAGCAAGGATGGAAAGTTGCAGAGTGAGCTAGGTCTTGTCTTCATTTGCACTGTACTTCCGCAAGTGCATGGCGTTCCATGTCTTGTGTATGAGTTCGCCGGTAGGGTGTTCGAGTTTAAAGGTGCTTGGACCGATCACTTCGCGGACCTTGTATGCCCTTCCCAATTGGCGTTTAGTTTGCCCTGTTGGGGGACCGGCCGAAAAACCTTTCGAACCACCCAGTCACCTTGTTCCAGGTGATGAGGGCGAAGATGAGCGTTTATCGCCTAGCCAATTGTTCCTTTTCAGCTACCAGGCGGATAGCTGCATCCTCCCTTCGTTCTTCTAACATGTCCAGATTATGATGTAAGTCTGCATCATTGTTGGCGTGGTTGAAGTGCTGAATCCGAAGGCTAGGCAGATTAACCTCCACGGGCAGGACTGCTTCGGTTCCATATACCAGGGTGTAAGGGGTTTCATCTGTGGCTGTTTTGTACGAAGTCCTGTGCGCCCATAGGATGTTGGGCAACTCGTCGACCCATTTTCCCTTAGCCGCATCCACTCTCCTCTTCAATCCTTGCAAGATGAGCTTATGATGGCTTCCGCCTGCCCGTTCGCCTGGGGATATGCCACCGATGCCAAGCGAACCATGATTTTGAACTCTTCACAAAAGTCAAGGAACGCCGTGCAATCAAACTGAGTGCCATGATCGCAGACAAATCCTAGAGGAAGGCTGAGAAACGAGTGATGATGTTTTTCAACACGAACTTCTGCACCTGATATGCCGTGATGGAGGCGAGAGCTTCGGCCTCCACCCATTTGGTGAAGTAATCCACCGCCACGATGATGTACTTTCTCTTGCCTACCGCTTCTGGGAATGGTCCTAGCAAATCCATCCCCCAGAAGGCGAAACGGCCATGGCGAAACTATTGGCTGGAGAGCGGTGGAGGGCAGGTGGTGCGTGTTAGCGAATAGCTGACACTTGTGGCACCGCTTGACCAGCTCTTCCGAGTCTCGGCGGATTGTTGGCCAATAGTACCCCTGCAATAATATATTCTTTTCCAAGCTTTTGGCGCCTACATGCATCCCGCAAACGCCTTGGTGGATTTCTCTCAAAGTGAAAGAAGCTTCCTCATCACTTAAGCATCGCAAGTATGGCCCTGCCGAGGACTTACGGTACATTTCGCCGTCCAGCAAAACACATCTTGCCGCTCGTCTACGAACCTTGGTAGCCAGCGCTCGGTCGCCGGGAGGGCGTCCGTTTCAATAAAAGTCCGTACTGGCGCACGCCAATCCGTGAGTGGCGCTGTGGGCGGTGTTACGCTTGTCTGGGCATCGACGGCCATACACTCACCCTCTTCTCTTTCTTTCTCCACGGTGATCATCCTGTCCTCTTCGAAGCTGAGAGCGGTAGCGAGCTTAGAGAGAGCGTCAGCGTGGGCGTTGTCTTCCCTCGCCACCTGATGGATCTCCGTTGTTTCGAAACCCTTGAGGGCGATCTTGGCTTGATCGTTGTACGGGGCCAGAGTTTCCTCCCGGACCTCGTACACCCCACTGAGCTGGTTGACCACAATGGCGGAGTCAGAGAAAACCTTGAGATGAGATACTCCCATGGCTTTGGCCATTCTGAGCCCTGCAATGAGCGCCCCGTACTCCGCCGCATTGTTGGTTCGTGGCCTGTTGAAACGGAGGGCGGTTTCGTGTAGGACTCCCTGTGGGCTTTTTAACACTATACCCGCCCCCTGCTCCGTTCTTGCTCGATGCTCCATCCACGTAGAGCCCCTCAGTAATCATCCGGGCGTCCTTCCGCCCGGACACATCCTTCGACCACAAAATCAGCCAGAGCCTGTGCCTTGATGGCTGTCCGTGGTTGGAAGTGTACGTCATATTCACTGAGCTCTACCGCCCATTTGGACATGCGCCCTGCCACTCCCATGGACCTGAGAGCTGCCTTGAGTGGTAAGTTTGTCACAACGTGAATTGTGTGAGCATGGAAGTATGGGCGCAGCTTCCTGGAGGCGATAATTACCGCGATAGGCTGACTTCTCCAATGGAGAATACCTGGTTTCGGCATCTACTAACGACTTGCTCGTGTAGAAGACCGGCGTTCTTCCTTGTCCATCCGCTTCACGAGAACTGAGCTGACAGCTGTAGCCGCGATGGCGATGTACAGGTATAGCTCATCTCCGGGAACCGGGCTGCTAGCGTCGGCGGAGTGGTGAGGAATGCCTTGAGTTCCTCAAAAGCCGTAGAACACTCTTCCGTCCATGAGAACTTGGCCGCCGCCATCAGAGTGGCGAAGAATGGCGCCTGCCTTTCGGCGGACTTTGGGATGAATCTGTTCATAGCTGCTAACCGCCCCGTCAACGTTTGACATCTCTCACTGTCTTAGGGGGTGGTGTCTGTATAATAGCTTCTATCTTCTTGGGGTTCGCCTCGATTCCCCGCCTGGTGATTATGAATCCCAAAAATTCCCTGAGGATGCGCCAAAGACGCACTTCTTCGATTCAAGCGAAGTTGGAACGCCTCAAGGTGTCGAAGGTTTTCCTGAGGTCTCCAGGTGGTCCTCACCCGCCTTGGTCTTAACCAGCAGGTCATCAACGTATGCTTCCATGTGATGACCCAACTGATCTTGAAAAACTCTGTCAATCATCCTCTGGTACGTCGCTCCGGCATTTTTTAGGCCAAACGGCATCACATTGTAGCAGTAATTGCCGAAGGGCGTCGAGAATGACGTTTTTTCTTGGTCCGCCTTTGCCAGAGGGATCTGGTGGTATCCCGAGAACATGTCCAAGAAAGACAACGTCTCATGGTTTGCTGTGGCGTCCACCAGTTGATCGATATTAGGCAGCGGATATGGGTCCTTGGGACAGGCGTCGTTGAGGTTGGTAAAATCTATGCACATCCGCCAGCTTCCGTCCGCCTGCCCACCATTACTACATTCGATAGCCACGTCGGGTATTGGACTTCCCTGATGAAACCTGCCTCCAACAGTTTTGTTATTTCTTCTTGGACCGCTTGTTTTCTTGTCCAATTTACTGTCCGCTTCTTTTGCGACACGGGGCGGGCGTCTGCCCTCACAGCTAGGTGGTGCTGCATGATCGCGGGGTCCAGCCCAGGCATATCCTTGGGGTTTCCATGCGAACAGATCAGCTACTCTCTCAGCAGTGCCACTGTGCGGTCTCGGTCTGGGACCGGCATATGAGCGGACAGCCGTATCACTCTCTCAGGATTACCAGGATACAGTGGGACTTCTGTATCCGCCTCTGCGGATTCTGGGCGGACATACGCGTCGTCTCTAGTATCCACTGAGAAACACGCCTCTTCCTTCTTGAGAGCCACCCTATAGCATTTTCGTGCTAATGGAGTGTTTCCCCATGCTACTCCGATTCCTCTTGCAGTAGGGAACTTCATGACTTGATGGACTGTGGAGGAAACCGCCTCGAAGGCGGCCAAACTGGGTCGCCCCATTATCATGTTATACGCCGAATTGCAATTGGTGACGTACCACTTTATGTGCTTTGTTTCCTGGTGATCGTCGTCCCCCAACGTGATGGGTAAGGTGATCACGCCCAGTACAGGTACGTCATTTCCCGCGAAGCCAGTTAGCATGATCTTAGAACGCTTGAGTAGGGCGGGTCTAATCCCATTCTGCTGAAAGCGTCGACCGAGAGTATATCCGCCGAACTACCCTCGTCCACTAGCACTCGCTCTACCAGAGTGTCTTCAATGATGACACGGATCACCATCGCTTGGGCGCTAGGACTTCCCCCGCGCAAATCTGCCGATGTGAACGTCAATGGCGGCTCTTTCCTCCGACTGTCTGACCATGGAACATTCACCAACGACCCTTCTGCTCTGGGGCGTATCCTCCTCTCCTCCCAAAATCATGCTGCATGTTCTCTTGTATCTGGGCTTTCCGCCCTCCTTTTGGGTATCCGGACTTTCCTCATCCGTTATCCTGTCGAAGACACTCGCCTTTCTGGGGGCGTGTGTCTACCCGCCTTCGGAGGGGGTGTCCCCAACCTTTCCATTCCTCCTTGCCTTGGCGATTCTGAGCGTTCCCGCTCTTTCTCCTTCGGTTACTTATGATGAATTCCTTGAGGTCACCATTCTTTATGGCTCGCTCAATCTCACTGCGGAGTTCCCGGCAATCCTCCGTGTCATGCCCCTTCTGCCCATGAAACTCGCAATACTCATTTGGGTTCCCCCTTTTCAGTGCCGCCTTGGGTAACGGGGCCGGCCACCGCAATCCCCCTTTCTTTTCTTGGAGGACGTACATGAGCCTTCGCCTTGATTCCGACAGGGGGGTGTACCCTTGTTCCGATCTTCCCTCTCCGTGAGGGCGGTTGTCTCTTCTGTCGTCAGGGCGTTTCTCTTTCCGCCCTTGGTATGCTTTATCCCTGCTCTGATCGCTAGAGCGCCTGTACCCGTCCTGTATCATGGCGACATTCTCTTCCACTTCAGCACACTGGAGGATACATGTCTCCAATTCGGTGTGGGTTTTTGGCTTTCTCCGGACCAAGTCCTTCACCAGTTCGGTGCTGAGTGTGGTGGTTTGGATGTGGTGGAGCACAATGTCTAGTGCGAGGTTGGGCACCGCCGCGACCGCCTTGGCCCACTTCTCGTAGTACTTCCTGAGAGTCTCGGACCGGTTCTGTCTCAAGTTCCAGAAGGCGGACAAATTGCGTCCCGCCTCCTTTTGGTTTGAGAACTTGTGGAGAAAGAGTTGGCAGAAATCTTCCCAATTCTTTATGATTCCTTCTGCCAACCTCCATACCAGGTTAGTGCAGCTCCAGTTAACGTTCCGGGGAACGTACGGCAGTAGGTAGCGTCCGGGGCCGTGAACATCTGCATGGCAATGGTGAATGTTAACAGATGTTGGTCGGGATCCCCTGTTCCGTCGTACGCCTTGATTGCTGGTGGCACGAATCCTTGTGGGGGAGGAAAGCTGAGGAGACTCTTGTCCAGAGGCTGCCGCATGGCGAGTTGCTTTGGGCCTGACTGGTGGCGAGGGAGGAACAGTCGGTACATTTCGTCCGAGTCCGCCATGCCGGTTGCCAGTCCGCCGGATGAGCCCTCGGTGTGATTTCCGGGGGTTGCCTTGGCCACTAGGAACTTCATCATCACTGCCATTTCAGCGTTTTGTCTTTGTAGATCGGCCACCTGTGCCGCTAGGTCCCCCGCGGCGGGATCAGCCGCCACTCTATCTTCCGACGGAGGGGGGATGTGGGACTCTCCTCGGAGCAATCCAAGGCCTAGAGGGCGTATTGGATGGGGTGTTTGTGTAGCCGTCCCCAAGGGTGGGTCTACGGAAGGACGAGGGTCTCGGGGGACACCCGCCGATACGATTTGTTTGCCCGGGGTGACGAGCGTATCCGTGGGGATACCACTCCTGGGATTTTCCTCCAAATTCTGCATGCTGTTTGTCTTTTGGGAACAAAACGTTTAGCTGTCCCCTATCTGGCGCGCCAATTGATCCGCCCAGTTGGACCGGTGGATCAATACTGTGGTTCTTTGGAGGTTGAGGCAATGAAATCCGTCCTCGGAGTGTCTCGGCGGATGGTACCTTGCAGGGTGGATGTGCAAGGGGTTAGTATATGCAAGGTGACAAGTATGTGGATAATGTAGGGAGAATGGGTTACAGAGAAGTACCGGGCGAGAGCCCTTTTGTGTGGGCGGAACCGATAGCCTTTAGCGTACAGCGTGAAAGCTTGTAGTATCAGGCGTATGGTCCCAAATCTGTCGTCTCCTCTTCTGAATGGGGGATCCTGTTATTTATAGGTCCCATTGGTCTGGCAGGGTCCACGTGTCCTGCTCTGAGTGGGCCGCAGCGAGTCACCGTCAACAGTAATGGGCGGTGGCTTCTGTTCATAATGACAGGTGATCCTTTGGCTGAGGCGGATGGAGGACCGCCCTGGAGTGACGGACCGCCCTGACCATGTTCGAGGGCGGATTCAACTCGGGCCCATCAATTGCCCCCAGTATGGTCTCGAGGCCGTAAGAGGCTCGAGGCGATACTATGGAACTGCTTCGAACGCCCTGGAGTGACGGACCGCCCTGACCATTTTCGAGGGCGGATTCAACTCGGGCCCATCACTACAATCCAAAGCAAAATACAGTTGATTGTCCTAGTACAGGTAATAATAGGACTAATAGGTCGTCATAGTGCAATTATAAAATAGGTTGCCCTAATGCAATTATATAATAGGTTGTCCTAGTCCAATTCTATTTTCATAAAACCTATGTTAGCTGTGCTACTGCAGGTATATTACAACAGATCTTGCAACCCTAGTTAGTTGTCTATCACAATCCATCGTAGTTAATTGTCCTAGTACAAGCATGAATTGTAAAAACGCACAACCATCCTAGTTAAATGTCCTAGTACAAGCAACAGATCATGCAATCTAACCAAAACTATCCTGCAACAGATCTACAATCCAAACCGAAAGGCATAGTATTTCTCAAGCTTGCAGTGCACTAACAAACAAGAAAAAATCCCAGCTTAGAAGATTGATTTGCAGAACTGAGAATAGTTCAGAGCTCATAAAGAAGATTGAATTTGCAGCTTCAGAAAGTACAGAAAGCAACAAATGCCAACATTAGAAAGAACAAAACCTGGTGGAAATCAGCTTTAAAAGTAGAGGAGTTTCGTCGCAGTCGCCATGAGGAGTTTCATCGTCGTCGCCGTGCGGATTTTCACCGCCATCGCCGTGAGGAGTTTCGTCGCTATCGCTGTGAGGAGTTTCGCCACCATTGCCGCCTTGGTGGAATCGGCTAGGAGATTTGGCGGCGTCGTTAGGGTTTGCGTCCCTGTTGCCATCGCCGAGGAGGTTTGGTGGCGTCAATTTCGTAGCTTTGGGGAAGAATATGAAACAGGGTTTTTGGATTCGTGGGCAGCTGTTATGGCGTGTAATCAGGGAGAAATCCAATAAGAGATTTTGATTGATTTTTTTCGGATTTGTTTTTTCTTTCTTATTTGTATAGTTTATTGCATTTAATTTGTTCAAATCAATCTTCACCTTTCATTCAGATCTGATGGCTGATATTAATTTGGTCTAGTAGCCCAAATTTAAGCTTTGGTCACTAATATGATCCGGACTGGACTGGAGAAATGGTTGCATGGATGGACAATTCTAAACCAACTTCTTTACAAACAAATACTACTCGTTCATGATATATATAATTGATTGTAACAACTAATTCCTTGCCGCTGGTTTAATTTTAATCCTTCTACCACTTACTTATTCATCATGCACGGGTGCGTCAGCCTAATTACTTAGCTTCTAAGGATTGCCGTCGTTTTCCCATTTTACCAGGCGGCTGTCGGCGGAGGATGACATGTTGTTCAGAAGAATGCGAGGAAGCCAATTACGGAAAAATATATATATTGGGGGCCCCAAAGAAAAAAAAAAAAGGAAATAAAAAATTAGCAAGTGATGAGTCATCAGTGGAAGCCTCCGACGGCGACCTTGGCGGCGGCATCAGGAGAAGGAGAAGGGAGTGCAGTTAGAGCTAATACCCACTGCATGCTGCCGCTACTGCTCCCACCATAAACGCCGGCAAGTTCCCTCCTCCGAACAGGGAGTCCCATGGTCCACTCAGTAGTGATATTATCATCTGTACATGTAATCAAACGAATTATATATTATTTAATTTACAGAGACGCATCAATAATATGTATTTTATTTGAAGTTTGTATTTACCTGTGGGATGACAATCGAGAGATTTAGAATACCCAATGAAAGCCCTGTCAAAAAGACCCAAAAAAAAAATAAGTATGAGATGAGATCAATAATTGAACAAGTATTAATTAATTAAATATTTATTTATTTATTTAATGACTTGTAATTTGTCATATAATTGATCCCATGAATCAAATTTTCCAAGGTGAGAAGTTAATAATTTACCTTGACCCGCACCAGCTTCATTGGAGAATATTGACGTCAATGCGCAAGGAACTGTAAATGTCACCTGCACGGTCCAAGTGTCTGTATTATTAATTTTAATCTCGGTAAGGTAAATAATTTATAATACTATTTTACCAAAAATAATAATTCTCTTCAGTAAAAATATTAGCCAATTACTTAAAGGTGACGTGGACGTGGACGTGGACGTGGAGGAAGCTTTGTCGTTTTATTAAATAAAAAAAACAAATTAAAGATCACGAGAAAAGTTATCCCACCGGCATGACGCAGAAAGAATCGAACTCACCGCCAAAGGAATGCCCAAAACAGCAAACAGGATCAGCGCCCCAGCCTGAACTCCGGCAGGCGGCGGAAGAGGCAATGTTCCATCGCCGCCGAATTGTCTGCTGGATCGGCCAATTTGCTAACCAAGGCGGTCATGGCCAAACAAATAGCGAGGATGAAATTCACAATCCCCCACAGCCGCTTGATGCCTCCGACCCACTGCCCCATAGCCTCAACTCCCAAGGAAGTAAATCCGAGAACGACTGCGTTCAGCATCAGCCCCAGAGATCCAGCTCGGACACCATGTGCGTACGCCTTCAGCTGTCCGTCGTTACCTCCGTTGTGACTGACCACCGTACAACCTCCTACCCATCCAATCGGGGTGTCGTACAGGAAGAACGGGAACCAACCAACCCAGTTCAGGACACGTCACCATCAGGAGCACAATCATAGGCCTCTTCATGTTCCTCACCGCACCGAATAGATCCCCGAAGAACGGCACGCCGGAGCACATCATCGTCGGCGCTGGCCCTGACGACACCGTCTTGGCCGATTTCAATTCCGACTGTTCATCGTCGTCCTCGTCGGAGTCCACGCCGGCGGCGGCCGGCGAGAACGGTTTTTCGGTGACGAAATAGAGAGCAACGGATGAGAAAGCGATTAGCAAAGCGATGAGATGAAGAAGCACGTTTTCAAATTAGCGCAGTAGACATCGCAAGCTTGGGATTTCGTGAAGGGGAAGATTTTGTAAATCCCACTGTAGGACCCAGCAGCGTAACCGAGGACGTTTCCAACTGCAAGGAAGAAAGAGAAGAATGAGTTGGCTATACGTGTCTTCTTCTGATTCGTCCCGGAAAGATCGGCGAGGAGTGCGCGGCATGGGCCCGTGAGCATGTTATTAGCCACGTCAAGGATCCAGAAGCCAACAACGAAGACTGGCAATGGAACGGGCTTGGCCGGCTTGGAGAGATTGTCCCCCGGAGGCATGGCCGATGTCGGCGGCGTATCCGATGAGGAAGACGGCGACGAGGACGAAGGCTGTGCCGCCGGCGATGAAGGGACGGCGGCGGCCGAAACGGGAAGTGCAAGTGTCGCTGTAGTAGCCGACGAGGGGCTGGACGATCATGCTGAGATGGGACCACAGAGCCAGATGAAGGGGCGTAGGAGTGAGGAATGCCGAGGAGCTGGACGTAAGGTGTAAGAAGAGAGAGCTGTAGGGCCCACCCGAATTGGAGGCCGATGGCGATAGAGGCAACCAGGATAATTTCTCTGTAAGCGTTATAGTGGGGAGGAGGGGGTTTATTTTGGTATTTGGAGCCTCCGGGCGGCTGCAAACTGGTAGGTTTAGATTAACGTTCAATTCTTTCATTTTTGGTTGTGGTGGTGACTGTGAGTGTGACAGTCAGAGACTGTGTGGGGAGACTTGGAGTGAGTGGGAATTTGGGTTGGTAATGGGCGGGCGGTTATTTATAGCCTAAAATTTGTGGAAAAAATTGTGAATTAAAGGGACTATAACTTATTTTTATTTTACTTTATTATGTCTGACCAATATGAAAACCTTATTAAAGGAAAATCTCACTTTTGCCCCTTTTTCTAGCTTAACAGATAGCCCCTATACTATAAAACGCTCTTTTTATCCTACTTACTTCGGCAATTTTGCCGTTTGGGTCCTTCCTTTCCAACTTTCGTCTTTGTAACTTTGAATCGGGACACATCTGCACGCCGACGGAGAGAGTTCAGAGGTAGGAGCGAAAGTTGGAAAAGAAGGTAAATTAGGGACGTTCACCAAGAGTATGGTGAAATAAGAAGGTTTTAAACCACACTTTTTTTTTCTTCGATTTCATTTTAATAATAAGGCAAATCATCTTTGATTATCCATTGTTTATAGTTGTTCTCCTCTCCTAAAATAGGAGTTTTTCTCCCCCTTGCAAAAGTTGCGTCGTTCGAATTGCTAGCCGAAAAAAATCGAACAGAGGGGGTTTCACGGAAGGTGACCATGGTTGTGGAAAGAAATGGAGGAGAAGTAGCGCAACTCAAATCGGTGAGGGGGAGTGGTTTTTTGCGGAGTAGCGGAGGAGGCAGAGGTTGGAAAGAATTAGGAAGAATGGTGTAGTTGGATTCTTCTAACCGAAAGAGATTTTTTTTTCCCCGTGTTTCAAAGTAAGTGGTAGAATTGTAGGCTGGGAAGAAGGTGGAGATTGAAGACCGGAAATGGACTACTCCCATTAGGTTTTTCATTTGTTGACTTGGGGCGGGTGATGGAGTGGGGCCATGGCTTGTTTCAAATTTGTTGGTTATGCGCGATTTAAAATGGGGAAACCCCAGGTGTCGTGTTAAGGCTTTTCAAGTTTTGGGTTAACTTTTAGATTATGGCGGATTATACTCGGTTGCGGTCGGGAAGGTGTTGGGTGATTTGTGGGAAAATTCATTGAGTTGATATTAACAATTCAACAGGGGTTGAATTCTTTATAAGGGTGAGGGAAGACTGGATGTGCGGATGTGTTGAAAGGGAGAATAAAGAAAAAGGCGGCTGGACGACGAAAATGTGCAAGTTTAAATAATGAAAAATTATGAATTTTTCTGTTATATTGGGAAATGGAGCACATTGATCGATACGTAGGTGCTATTCGAGTCCCGAAGGATAAAACATTCGGTTATGGGACAAACATTCGAAGCCAATGAGGAAACCAAAAGTAAGAGATGAAGGAACAACTTTCTTAATTATAAATTTTTTATTGGTTGAAAGGGGCAGGGGAGAATTAAATATCCAAACAACAATTTAAATTTTATAACTTTAAAAATTTCCATTATATTAATTAAAAACCATTATTCTTAATAAAAAACCTAAAAATAAACTTTAATTTTTTTACAATTCCTAGAAATCCCTAAAAAATATTAAAAAAAACTTCTCACATTCACATCCTCATACCCCCAAAACATCAATTATCTTACTTGGAACTTAAACTGGCCCAATTCTCACTTTCAATTTATTTTACTAAAACACAAGGAACTTTTTTTGTCTAAAACCTAGTGCCAATAAAGGGCGAAGAATTCCATAAATTTTTGAGGTTTGTCTTCGTGAATGTTGGGGAAAAAGTGCGAGCTAGGATTCGGGGGGAGAACCAAAAGGTGAATTTGAATTTTAGCATTTTTTAATAAGGGCAAGTTTCAACTAAGAATGGAGATGTTTTTTGGCTTACGGGTTTTATGGTATCTGAACGAGTATGAGGTTGGGCAATAAACTTGGGAATCTGCGTGGTATAGCGGTGTTAGGAAAACACTTTTTGGGGTCTAATAGGCAACTTTAACAATTTTGGAGGTGGAAAAGAGAGGGGGGGTCCGAATTCAAGACCTAAACCCTGGAATTGGGGGTTTAGAATCGTAGTGAATGATTGCAATACGGGATGCCTTTGCATGGCTATCCATTTAAAGTTGGCACGTGCAAAGGGGCAACTCAGGAGGGGGACTAGGCGGCTGAGCTATGATAAATTGGTATGGAAGGGTTTTTTCCCTCAAGCGAATGTGTAATGGATGGCCCAATGTAGATCACTTCCCGATTGTGTTGAACAAGGCACAATCGAGTATGGTACGATATAGATGGAAATTTAAAATTTGAGAATCAATGGAGGAGAGAGATCCCGAACTTAAACCATTGTGGCGAAGGAATGGTGTGAGGCGGGGGATATTAATTTATTAAGAAAACTCGATTATTGTGCAGACAAGTTTGGCACGTGGGGGAGGAAGAAAGAAACGGAATTTTCATATTGCGGTTAAGGAGAAAGAGAAGCTGGAAGCTCTCCGCATAATAGTCTTTAGGAGGTGGCCACTGAGGCTATAAAGGTGAAGCATGATCTTTTGGTTGTTCTCTAGGAGGGATTTTTGGGGACAACGGGCGAAACAATTCTAACTTAAAGATGGGGACTGCAACACTCATTTTTTTCAGGCAATAACAAAGGTTAAGGAAGAGGAAACATATTGTTATTTGCATGATAAGATGGGAGGTGGTTACAGGATTGGAGGACATTGAGGGGTACGTTTGTCGCAATTTTGAAAATATTTTCACTACCCCTGGTACTGAACTTGTACCTACTATAAGAAAACATGGATATAGAGACTGAGGTTAATTTGTCTCTAAATAGTATTTAATTGTTTCTATAATGTTATAGAACAAATATTATATGTGTCTCAAATGCCCAGTCGCTAGATCATTTTAGAGACAAATAAAAAGATTTGCTCTAATGACCAATAAAGACTAATTATTCTGTTGCTAATTTCTCTTTTAAATGACTCTTTTTTGTTTTCAAACTATTTTTTGTGGAAAAATATTTGTCTCTAATGCCTATTTATAGAGGCAAATAAATATGTTTTCTTAACAAGTTATAGAGACATATATATTTGCTGTAATAAGGGTTCTTGAAGCAAATTTTTTTTGTCTCGTTGTCTATATTATAAGAAAAATTCTAATTTACATTTTTTTAAGGGAACCGGATCCAGCGTCCCGCCATTTTTTTTGGTTTTGAAAGTTCCAAACCCAATTCCAACCATTAGATCTAGTTTGACCTTTTGACCAATCTAATGGTCCAGATTTGATAGGGGCATTTAGGACTTTTGCACAAATAATTAAATATTATAAATTTAATTTAAATAATTTAATTATTATAATTTAATTTAAATATTTTATTTTTATTTTATTATTACCTTAATGTTGACAGTTGTTTGGTACTGTCGTCGCCCCCCTCGCCGGTCCACCACCGGGCCGGCGGTCACCGCCGGCGGCGGCCGTCGCCGTCACCCCCCGGGCGACCGCGCCGCCCCCGGGGGCGACCGTCGCCGGCGACTTTCCGGTGACCGTCTCTGGTGACTTTCCGGTGATTTTTTGACGACTTTCTGATGACTTTTTCGTGAAATTTTTTGGTGACTTTTCCGGTGACCTTTCCCACGACGTCTAGTTAACTAGTTAACTTGGATTTTTACAGTTAGCTAACATGTTTTTTTGATTATTTTTTTCGGCGAGGCTCCGGAGACCGAATAAACTCCGATGACTTTTCCCGGGGAACAAGTTAACTAGTTAACCTGATTTTTTCAAATAACTGTTAACAATATTTTTTTATTGATAACTAGTTAACTAATTAAAACCCGATTTTTACATTTAAA
>JAVBHU010000386.1:20000-23252 GCA_034768395.1 Linum lewisii | reverse complement strand
TTTTCCGGGGGGAGCCTTGGCTTGTGACTGGGCCCCGGCTCGGGGCGGCGGGGTCTTGGCCGGATCAGGGGGGGCCCCAGGTCTCTCGGCCCCGCATGGGGTTTTGGCCCCTTTTCTTCGGCCTGCAGGGGGATCCCCTCGGGCCTGGAATTGCATCGGGGTTGGACCGGGGGATCTCGGCCTGCATCGGGGTGTGTCCGGGGCCCTTGGTTGGGGTCGGCCTGGCACCCGGGGTGGTTCGGGGCCTTGGTTGTGACTGGGCCCCGGCATATTTTAGGGGCGGGCAGGGGCTCTGGCCGTGATGGGGTGGGGGGTTCCCCGGCCCCTGATCCTGCATCCGGGGGGTTGGAGGGGATTCCCCCTGCATCCGGGGTTTGTGTCGGTGTTGGGCCGATCGGGGCTGTGTCCGGTGTTGGGCCCTGCATGGGGGTGTGCAGCAGCAAAAAAAAAAAATATTCGAGAAATTTTTAATATAAAAAAAATTATGAAACTTGGTATCATAAAATGGTTATGGTATGTTTAAACATTTTAAAAATTTCAGATCAAAACTCTTAAAATGAAGTTTTATGGGGGGGGTGGGGCCCCTCGGCTTTATTGATGTCTAGGGTGGGAGAGAGGAAAGTTGTTTTGCTTATTGGGGGGTGGTGCCGACCCCCTCGGGGGGCCCCGACCGTGCGTTGCCCCGGGCCACTGCCCCTGAGCACGTTGGTTTTCCCGAGGGCACCCAGGGGGAAGGGGGGGGGCCCGGGCGGCCGGCGGCCCTTTGGTCCCCGGGGGTGGTCGCCGGCGGTGGGGATTCGGTGGTCAGTCGGCCTTTTAAGGGTTTAGTGGGTCTAATTTATCGGTGTTTGGCCCTTCGTGGCCCCACTGAGCTTCCCCCATGGTGCCCCTTGCGTTTGGCCCCCCCAGGGGTTTTTGTCGGTTCGGTGGTTGCCGTTGCGGCGTGTTGGTAGTATTTTCGGGGGGCCCCGGGTGTACGCCCCCTTTGATCTTTTTTCCGGTTTTTGTTTTTTTTGGTTAAGCGGTGCGTTGAGGGGCACGTTTGGTGAATTGTTTGGGGGGCTTTGAAAACGTTAAGAAATTGGGGGGCTGGATGGGTGTTATTTGTGTTGTTAAACATGAGGGGTTTTTTGGGTTTTTTTGGGGGAGGGCCCCTTTGTTTTGAGCATCGAACCGTGGTCTAATCTTTTTTCCCCCCTTTTCCTGCCCCGATGGGGGAGAACAAAGTTCCTGTGTTCCCAAACCCCAAAAAGGGGAATTATTGTTGCAAGCCCGTTCACCTTGTGCTCCCTTGGGGGTGCTTGGGGCATCGTGGGGCCCATAGTTCCAGTTCTCCCCCCTGGGGGGGTTTCATGGATAGTGTGTCGCTTGTGCTCGGGAAAGCTGGAAGGTTTGGGGCCAGGGGTGCTTCCCCCCCAAAAGGGGGGTTGGCCGACCTTGATTCATTTTTATGACTGCATTTCCCTTTTTATTTTGGTGTTCGGTCCGAGTGGGGAGATGCGTCGAATGGGGGGATGTAGGGGGTTTTTGACCCTCCCAGTAGTCATATGTTGTCTCAAAGATTGGCCTTTGAAATTTTTTAGTATAAACCCCAAATTAGATGTAAAAATGCGAATGGTCATTAAATGGTTATAGTTTTTTGTGGTCCCTGTTTTTTTGGATAACCGTAGAAAATTCTGAGCTAATCGTGAAAAAACCCCCCGATTTTTTGGAAAGGGGGGGCGCATTTTTTAGTTAAAGGTCAAGGGGCTCTGCCCGTTTTTTTGATGATTCTGAAAATCGAGGGACCCGAGGCCCTTGTCCCGGGAGCTCATTAAAATTTTGCCTATAAATTTCAAAGGTAGGTTTAGGGGGCCCCCTGGTGGGGGGGGTGGGGGGAAAGGGAAATTGGGGGTTCGACCCCCGGGAGAGGGGCCTGAGAAACGGTACCACATCCAAGGAAGGCAGCAGGCGCCCCAAATTTAAACCAATCCTGACAGGGGGGGAGTGAAATAAAAAAAACAATTTACCGGGCTATTGAGTCTGGAAATTTGGGGAATGAGTCCCAATTTTAAAACCCCCCTTAAAAGGGAGACCATTGGGGGAAAAAGTTGGTCCCGCAGCCGCGGGTTTTCCCCAGCTCAATAGGTATATTTATTTTTTGCAGTTAAAAAGTGTTTTGGGGATTGGTTTGGGGGGGGGCCCCGGTCCGCCTACGGTGTCCCCCGGGCCCTTTGCCCCTTTTTCCCGGCGATGCGTTTGGTTTAAATTTTGGCCCCGGGGGGTTTGGGGCCCGGCCAGTTTTTAAAAAGAAATTGAGTGCTCAAAGCAACCCTAGGGCTTGAAAAATTAGCATGGGAAAACCACAGGTTTTGGGCCCTATTGTGTTGGTTCCCGGGTGGGAAGAAATTTTTTTAAAAAGGGCCGGGGGGGGGGGCTTGTATTTATGGCCCGGGTGAAATTTGGATTTATGAAAGCCCAAACAACTGCAAAAGCATTTCCCAAGGTTTTTTCTTTAATAAAAAACGAAATTTGGGGGCAAAAAGGATCAGATCCTTTTGTAAAAACCCCATAAACGATCCCCCCCCGGGATCGGCGGTTTTTTGCTTTTTGGACTGGGCCCCCTTATGAGAAATCAAATTTTTTGGGGTTTCCCCGGGGGGGGGGGGGTAGGAAAAAGGCTAAATTTTTAAAAAGGGAATGGGGAAAGGGACCCCCAGGAGTGGACCCGGGGGTTAAATTTTTGATCAACAGGGGAAATTCCCAGGTAGCCTAAGTAAGGATTAAAGACTGAGAGTTTTTTTTGGGATTCTGGGGGTGGTGGTGCATGGCGTTTTTTTTTGGGGTTGGAGCGATTTTTTGGGTTTAAATTCCCCTTACGAAACAAAGCCTCACCCCGCAAATAGCTTTGCGGAGGCCCCCCCCGGGGCCAGTTCTTAGAGGGATAGGGGCCTTTTTTGGAAGGAAGTTTGGGCAATAAAGGTTTTGCCTTAGATGTTTGGGCCCCCCGGGGCGTCAGGTGTATTCAAGAGCTATCCCTTTTGGCAAAGGGTTTGGGGAATCTTTGAAATTTTTCTGATGGGGATGGGAATATTGCAATTATGGTCTTCAAGAGGAATTTAGTAAGGGGAGTCTCGCCCCTTTGGGGTTACGCCCTTTTCCCCTTTTTAACACCCCCCGTCGCTTACGTTTTAATGGGCGGGAAGTTTTTGGGGTGCGGCGAGTGGGTGGTTGCCGCCGGCGACGTCGCGGAAGTTACTAAACCCTAAAATT
>JAVBHU010000385.1:0-23269 GCA_034768395.1 Linum lewisii | reverse complement strand
TACATTAATTTAATTTTTAAAAATTCAAAACAATCAAAAATTTTTTTTCAATCTTTTTTCTATACACCCCCATAACCCTTCCCCCTTGGTTTAAGACTGGCGAATTTGTCATGATCTAACTCCAAATTAACTACCCCCCGGGGTCGGTCGCCTCTCGCAAGCTTATTAATGGGCAAATTTTTAACGATTAGTTTTTAATCTTGCGGGGATTAACCCAAAACCGGGTTTCCCTCAAAGGCCCTTTAAAAGGAAAAAGGGTTTGTTTGTTTTTTAAAGAGGCGAGGTTCGTTTTACCAACAAACAAACAAAATTTGGTATTAAGGAGACAAGTTTATGCGCCAAACAGGAAAAGCCCCCCGGGGCCCTAACCCCTAGTTTGAAAAACAAAATTGGCGCCAAACCAAAGAGAACAAAAAAAACAAGAACAAAAAAAACCAGCAAGAAAAAACGTTGAAACTTAAATTTAATTACCCCCGACCCCGTGACCGCTTTAAAGCCCTGGGTACTTAGGGTTCTTTAAATCTAAGTTAAAGTTCGTTACTCATATCAAAAAAAGAGATCAAAGGCAACAATAAAGTATCTACAAGGGAAGAACAGAAAAGAATGAAAAACCTAATTTTGCGACCCCCCGGGGAACTTAAATCCCCTGGCTTAACTTTGCCCGGTTCCCGAGGTGGAAGGATGGGCACGATCTCTCCACGGATCTTGAATCTCTAAACTCTATCTATCCCCCCAGAGTCGCTGATTAAAGTCTGATTTGTTAAAAAGTTTTTTTTTTCCCCCTTTTGTCCCCCGGCTGCCTTTTTAAATAGGTACGATTAGGTTTCCAATCACGCCGGTTTTGGGAAAAGGAATTTTCCCCGAAAAATGAAATAATTTTGGGAATCTTTGTTAAAAACCCTGTGTATTTTCTTTGGGAATTTTTCGGCGAAACCTCAAAAGTTTTCGCCAAAAAATTTCAGTGAAATCCCCCTGTGAGTTTTAAGGGGTTTTTCGCCGAATTCATAGTTTTTTCTTTTGAAAACATTGTGTGGCAGTTGGTCTTGGTTTGATTGGTTGATTTCTAGTTCGTTCCCCTTGAGGCCTTTTGAACACGTTGTGGCTCATTGATGGCAAAAACTGTGTTTTAAAAAAAAACCAAAAAACCATAAAAAAACCCCCAAAAAAGGGCCCCCAAAGTAACCAAACGGTAGGAAAAGGGTAGTTGAGAAAACTTCGCTTTTTACCCAAAAACCACTTTCCCCAAAGCAAGGAAATGGTTAAAATGAGGTAAAAATCAGTCAAACGATGGTATCAAATCCCCAACTTGCTTTTGCTTTTTCAAGCAAACTGAATAAACCCCTCAAATTCACAAATGAACGAGTTAAAAACCAGTTTTCAATTCTAACAATTTGGTTTGTTTTTTCCACGTAAAAAGAGGGACCTACACATGCAAGAACATAACCCAAAAAACAAGTTTTCGATCTCACAAATTTTTTCTCCCCATTAAAAATGGGGTTTATTTCGGGGTTCAATTTTGGTTCCCCCCTTGGGGGTTTTTATACTTCCCCAGGACGTAAATGAGGCAAAACCCCCGTGTTTTCACAAAAAAAACAAAAAACCACAAATGCCCCAAAAAAGGGGCCCCCCAAAAAACCCCAAAACGGGGGAAAAAAGGGTGTTGATTTAAATTCGCTATTTTCCCCCAAAAAAACTACGTTAAAACGGGGGGAACGCTTAAGAGGTGATAACAGTAAAAAACGGTGATCGAGTGCTCGGACTAGGTTTTAAGATTTTTAGATTGGAAACTTCAGGATTCATCGAATTGTTTTACGTTTTCTCTGTTTTTTTCCCACCTGAGTTTTCTTTGATTGTTTCCAATTTTTTGTTTTAACTGAGTAGCTAAACCGTGAGTTATTGATAACCCAATGCCGGGTTTAAAGCGGTCAGGATCAGGGTAATTAAACAAAAAAATTTGCGTTTCTTTGCAGTTTGGTTTTTTTTTTTCGTTCTTGTTTCTTTTCTGTTGATAAAACTTTTTTTTAGTTGAGGAAGTTGGGGAAAAAAGGAGACTTTTCCTTTTTAGTTTATTCCCCAAAATTGTCTATGTAAGGAGTTAGCCTTTTAGGTTCTTGTTAGTATTTTTACCTAAGCTGTTTATGAACTCTTGGCAAATTAATTCAAGAAACAGGGTTTATTTTCTCGGACACAAATACAGGTCCCCCACGGCCTTCCTGCCAAAAAAAAAGGGTTTTCCGCCCCCACCCCCCCAAAAAAAAAAAAAAAAATTTGCCCCCCCCTCTTCCCTTTTTCCAAAAAATTTTTCCCAAACCTCATTTCAAAAACCATTTCGTAAACATCTTTCCCCGACATCTCCCCCCAAAAAAGATTTCCGGAAACCCACACGCAAGCGGAGGGGAAACTACTCAGTGGCTAAAAAAACCGGGAGTGCATATCACTGGTCGGAGCAAGGAGGATCACGGGAGAAACCCAAAAAAAACCCAATCTTGGACCCTCAGTTTTTGACCGGGGAAAAAAAAACCCCCGGTACTTCCTAGCTTTTCATCCTGATGCCCCACTTGGGGAGAACTATCTTCCCACCCAAAGTCAGGCAATCTAGGAGGCGCTCGTCCCCCTACTCACATTGAAAACTCCCAGCCAGGATTAAAAAACCCAAATTTCACCAAAAGGGGAAAAGGGGAAAGAAAGAAAATTTAAAATTGGGCCCTTTGGTTTTCCCCCCCTTGTATGAAAATAATTTGGGGGGAACCCCAGCGTCATTCGCCCCAAGGTACTTGAGAAGAAAAACTTGTATTCCCCCTAGGATTGGTCGAATTGGATGATGTCAAGGGGAAAAAACTAAAAACAAAAACCCCTTTCCAAAATTAATGAGGCTTTTTTTGAGCCCCAAAAAGGGGAAGAGGCAGGGACAGTTTTGATCTCTGATCCAAACCCCCGGGGGGAAAGTTTTTTCCAAGCTGTCCGAAGAACCAAGGAACAAAACAGCGAGTCTTCCCCTATTCATGATCGTGATGAACTTGTTCCTTTTTGAAACAGTCACAATAAGGCTTTTAAGGCTGTTTTTGGGAAAAACCCAATTGGAACCCCCCCATCTAGAGAAGGGACAGGCTAAAGTCTCCACTACTGAAAAAAAAAGGGGGGAAAAATGACCCCCTTTCCCCAAAGGGGCGACAGGTGTTTGGGGAAAAACTTTCTCAAAAAAATGAGAAGGCCTCAACCGAACCCGACATCTTTTCAAGGGTTGCTAACGGGTATAAATTTTTTTTGTTTTTTTTTTGTCAACTTATCTGGGATCAATGGTAATTGATTTTTGGGGTGTTTGATCACGGTGGGTTGGAATGTTAGATGATCCCCCTCTTCCTAAGAAAGCAGGGTTAGAATTGTAAGGGAGTTTTTCACCGGGGAAGGGGGTTGGTGGTTCGGCTCACTGATGGAATTGAATATTTTTTATGTTTGTCCCCCCTTTTGCTTGAATTTAAATTTTGATCAGTAAAAATTTCGGAGACTTAATTGTAAGGCTTGTTCATTCGATCGTTTTCCCTGCAGGGGAAGCTCCGGGAGGACGATTGGAATGGTAGATTACAAGAAGATCTCTTTCATTATTAAAGGGTGCACTGGGGGAGAACCAAGTGAAAAGAAGGAGAAGAGTTTTGCTAAAGTGTCTAATAGCTTGGGATGCCAAGTTATGTTATGGCATAGTGATTGGGACACCCTGTTTTGGTTATTTGGAAAGTATTGTAAGTTATTCAGAATAAAACTTTAAAAGATTTTCAAGTGAAATTGCCAATTGGCGAAAAACACCAAAAGTGTTATTCTGGAGTAAATTAAGGCCAACTCAACCCTTTGCCTAATCCACATGAATTGGGTCTTGATTTGAAGTCAATGGCCCCCGGTGGTTCTCACATTTATCGATGACCCATGGTTGTGACCTCGATTTGACGTGATTATAAGCCTTTTAAGCGCATTTCCTTTTTAAGACTGTTTTTTAGGGTTGAATAGGAATATTCATATGTCTATCTGTGCCATTTTGTTACTTTGGCCTTTTTGGCTATTTGATGGTTTTCTGTGTTTTCAGATAGACAGGTTTTTGCCATCAAATTAGTGCCAAGACGTGTCTAAGGGTTGGAATGAGGACCCGCCCAAATGATAAGGAGTCAATAAGTCAATTCAAATCCCCCCCCCCCGATTTAAACTGCGTTTTGGCGAAAACCCCCCCCCAGGTTTTCGGCGAAAATCAAGAAGAAATGGTGGTTCAAAAGGAAGTTTTCGGCGAAAAGTCCAAGTTTTCGCCGAGAATAATGTCCAAAAATAAGGGAGAATCAGCCGGGGAAGCCTTTTTACACTAAGTTTTCGGCAAAACTTAGAATTTTCGGCGGGAAAATAAGGCAAAAGCGGCGATTCTAGGGTTAAGATAAATACTTAAGGGGCCCCCAAAAAGAATATTTAATTACTTCACTTTAGAATCTCAGATTCTGGAGAGAGTTTAGAGTTCGAAGAGCCAGGAAGAGATCGTGAACCATCCCCTTCATCGGAGTCGCAGCTAGGTGAAGTTAGGGGAGGGAAGCTTTGCCAGGTGTTTAATTAGGTTTTAAGTTTTATCTAATCTATTTTTGATATGAATTTGCTTCTGCTTTTGATTCTTTTGTTATGAACATGAGTAGCTAAATGTAGAGCTTAGGAGATAAAACCCTAAGTGACCCAGGGCTTTAAAGCGGTCAGGTCGGGGTGATTAATTTCAAAGTTCAATCTTTCCTTTTATGTTTGATTTTTTTTGTTGTTTATTTTCTTATATGGATTGATCCCTAATTAGATTTTTGTTAAGTAAGGATAGAACGACCTTTGCCTTCCCTTTTAAAACATCAAATCGAAATTAACCTATTCATTAGTTTGCCTTTCTTTGGAACCAGTGGGGGTTTAAACCTGAAAGGTAACCAAAATCGTTAGTAATTCCACCAGTTAGTTTAGTCGTCGAAGGGCGACCGTACCCCGGGACAATTAATCTTGGTAGCTAGATCGGATAGAGCGAACGTTCGCCAATCTTAAATAAGGGTCAGGGTTATGGTGGTGTCTTAGAATTGAGAACGAGAATTGAAATCCCTGATTGTTGATTGCCGTCTGGTGAACAAAGGGGGATTCAAAGCTAAGTTGTCTGTTTCTTTGTTTGTTAACCCAATTTTCCTTCTGTCTTTTTTTTTTTTTTTTTATTTTTTTTTTTTCCCCTTTCATTTTTTCTAGATTAGAAGGTGGAATCCACCCACCAAAGGTTTCAACTTGAGTAATTTGCCCTTATTTGGTAGAAATTGAAGAAAGGCCCTTGGAAAAAGATTACCCTAGCTTCCAGTTGGTGTTATTTGATAACCCCCCCTATAGACGGTTCATAGCTCACTTTGGACATTTTGGAAGGAGAAATCATAAATTTTGAATGTTCAAGGAGTTTACAAGATGATTTCACTTAGTTTCACACTAAGATTCGGTTCAAAAAATGACAATGTCATGACTACTTAACAAAGTTAGGTGTTTTGTAAAACAAGAAATTGTACATGCAGTTCCTGTGTTGATCCCAAACGTGGAATAGTTGAGAGGAAAAATAGGCTTGTTGGATAGTGAGTTTGGTTTAAACAATGTCCCAATACTTGTGGGGAGAGGAGTTACAAAAATACCTGGTCTCGATTACAAACGGGTACTACAATTTCGAAAACCTAAGGTTGCTTTTACAAGCCTATCCACATGTGAAGCATAATGTCGGACTTGGAACCTAAGGTGTTTGGGTGCTTGCCTTTTGTTCCAAATTAGCAGAATAATCAAAAAACTTGACCCCGGGCCCAGAAATGGTATTTATTGGATTGCATCCGGCAAAAGGGGTGAAGTGTATTCACCTGTAACAAGGAAGTCTTCCCAAAAGGACGTGAAAATTTTTGAAAAACATGTACTAACAAGTCGACCTTCAGGGGGAAGAAAGTTCAGATGAGGAAGTGATCATGATGGGAAATTTATCGTTTGACGAATGGTTGACCAAATGCCAAAGCGACAGTCGATAATATTGTCCATGACACCGAAGGGAATGAGAGGAACTGGAGGGAGAAGTTCTCCAGAAATCCGAATGTGTATGAAAGAAGAAGAAAACTGATAATGTGGTTGAGCAAACTGGAATGGATGAACATAATGAGAAGTGACGATAGAAATTGAAGTTCCTCCCTCATCTGCCCCGAATGATCACTCGAATGAATTGAGAGTGTATAAACATCAGTAGAGAAAGTGGACTAACAGTTGATGAGGACTTGAACTGGCCAATAGCTCTAAGAAAGGGAGTTAGGAATTGCACTAAACATCCTATTCAGAGGTTTGTGAATTATGGCTGGTTGAGTCCTAAATTCAGGGCCTTTACTACTCAATTGGATAGTGTTCCTAGAAATATTGGCGAGGCTATGAAAAGCCAGGAATGGAAACAAGCTGTGTTTGAGGAGCTAGCAGCCTTGGAGAAGAATGAAACGTGGTCAATTGTCACTCTAATCCACCTGGGAAGAGAACTGTGGACTGCAAGTGGATATTCACTCCTAAGTTCAACTTAGATGGAAGTATAGAGAGGTATAAAGCCCGCCTTGTGGCTAGAGGATTCACTCTGTCATTTGAGATAGACTACCAAGAGACATTTGCCCGGTTGCAAAGTTGAAAACTGTTCGGATCTTGATATCCATGGCGGTAAATGAAGACTGGCCATTATACAAAATGGATGTCAAGAACGCTTTCCTAAATGGAAACCTGGCGAAGAAGTGTACATGGAAATTCCTGAGGGGAATAATCCATGAATAGAAACCAAACTCTGTGTGTAAGCTGAAGAAGTCGTTATATGGACTCAAGCAGTCACCAAGAGCTTGGTTTGAAAGGTTTTCGAAGACTGTAATTATGAACCAGTACAAACAATGTCAAACTGATTGACACGATGTTTGTCAAGCATGGCGACAATGGAAAGATTGCTATCCTCATTGTCTACGTGGATGATATTATCATTACATGAAATGATAATGAGGAAATCAAACAGCTCAAGTTAAGACTGAGCAGAGAATTTGAACTGAAGGATTAGGAGAGATGAAGTATTTTTATGGGTATGGAAGTAGCTAGAAATGGAAATGAACTACTCATATCACAGAGGAAATACGTTCTTGATTTACTGCATGAGACTGGGATGACTGGATGCAAGCAGCAGACAGCCCAATGCAACAGAATATTCAGTTCAGTAGAGAGAAGGAAGTGAAACCTACTGACAAAGGGAGATATCAGCAGTTAGTAGGAAAATTAATTTACCTCTCACACACTCGACCAGACATTGCTTTTGTGGTCAATGTTGTGAGTCAGTTCATGAATGCTCCCACAGAGGAACATCTTTGCAGCAGTCAACACATACTCAGGTATTTGAAGAAAACACCAGGTGTGGGACTGATGTTCAGGAAACACGAAAGCAGAGGAGTGAACCTATAACACTGATGCTAGCTGGGCTAGTGAAGTTAGCTCAAGAAGGTCTACAACAGGCTACTGTTCCTATGTTTGGGGCAACCTAGTAACTGGAGAAGCAAGAAGCAAACGGTAGTTGCCAGGAGTAGTGCTGAAGCAGAATACCGGGCTCTTGCACTAGGGATACAGGAAGCGATGTGGATACAACGAGTGCTTAAGGAGCTGAACCTGCCATGACATGACACAGTACACATGTTCACAGACAGTCAAGCAGCACTGAGCATTGTGAAGAATCCTGATCATGACAGAACCAAACGTGGAGATAGACATGCATTTTATAGCAGAAAAAGTGGAGCAAGGAATTGTGGATGTTAGCTATGTTTCGTCACGACAACAAACAGCAAATGTTCTGACTAAGGCACTGCCCAAAGACCTGTTAGAACACTTCAAGTCCAAGCTCGGTTTGATTAATATCTATACCAAGCTTGAGGGGGAGTGTGGAGAATAATGGAAGTTATTTCATTCCTGTTTTAGTTTATTCCTAATTAATTAGACTATGTATATATGGTAGTTAGCCGATATTAGAGTTCTTGTTAAGATAGGTTTCTAACCTAGAGTGTATATATGTAACTCTTGGAGCTAATACTAATTCAAGAAATCAACGAGGTTTATTTCCCTCGATTGACACAAATCTTCAGTAGCGTACGTTCGCCTCACTTTAAAACACCAAATCAACAATTAACCTATTCATTGGAGTGTGCCTTTCATAGGAACCAATTAGGGTTAATCCCCTGCTAGAGTAACTCACAAATCAATAGTAATTACACCAGTTAGTTTTCGTTGCAGAAGTGAACGCACGGGTGGTCAATTAATCTTGGTAGTTAGACCAGATAGAGCGAATGTTCGCCGGACTTAAACCTAAGGGTCAGGAGTTATGGTGGTGTCTGAGAACTGAATGAATCGGAATTGAAAACTGTTGGTCTTGTGATCGCCAATGTTCTGGTGATCGTAGGGGGATTCAAAATCTAAGCTTGTCTGTCATCTTGTCAAGTCAATCAACCTTTCATTTTGTCTTTTGTTTTCATTTCAATTTCTTTGTTGTATAGATTAGAAGTCGTGGAACTCACACCATGCACTTTAAACTCGAATGATTTGTTAACTCCTTTGAGTAAATGATTAGACGAAACCTGTGGAATACGATCTATCTCGTTTTTAGCTTGGTAGTATTTGACGCACGCATTACAAACGTTCATCAAATTGGCGCCGTTTGCCGGGGACTCTTCTAATTGTTTGAAAGAAGAGTTGGCACTTTATTCTTCTACCTTTCCATCTTTCATCTTTCCACCACACTTTGATTTTACACCCGGTTATGTTTTTTTGTCATTTGCAGGTTGTTTACAGGTTTATGAACCGCCCGTTCACTCGCTCTCAGTCTAAGCATCTCAAGACTATTAGCTCAGACAAGCTGGGTAGTTCTGCTCCGCCTAAGCAACCGCGAGATTCAAAGCAAGTCTGAATCGATGCGTCCTCATCCTTTACACCACTTAAGATCGAGGAGTTTAAGGAGAGCTCATCGTCTTCTTCCGCTTCATCCACATCCCCAGATTCACCGCACCCTCTCCACGAATGGCTGCTCAGAAAAGTCTTGTGGACTACAATAAATCGGGCGCAACTAGTGTTCGGTCCTCCATTTCCGTGCGTGGAATGAAGATGATCCTATCTATGAGATCAAGTTCCCTTCCTGGGAATGATCTTTAGGGATGTGCAGTTTGAAGGAAAGCCGCATGACAATCCATGCACACATCTGGCGGATTTCCTAGCTATATGCGAGACCTTTAAGAGTAGGAGTCTCGATAAGAACACTTATGCTTACGAGCCTTCCCATTCTCTCTGAAAGGTCCGCAAAGAGATGCTCAGTAGCAAGCCGCCCGGTCACTACACCAATGGGACGTTCTTGCTCAAGATTTCGTAGAGGAATACTTTCCTCCTTCTAGAACTACAACTTACAAGGACAGCATTGCCAGATTCGTTCAGACCTCTACAATTTCCCTCATCATGGCTTCGAATAAAGACAACTAGCTGAGATTTTTGCTCGAGGTATGAATGAGGAGTTGCTAAATGGGTCAACTCCTTGGCTGAGGGAGATTGTACCGCTCTTACTCTAGCACTGCTATGCTTCACTTCGCTAACTGTGCTTCCAAGTCAAGGAATTGGGAGAGACAATCAGAAGGAGTCAAGAGTAAGCTTAACATTGAAGAGCAGATCAAAGCAGAAGTCCAGAAGCACTTAAAGAAGGCTGGTGTGCCTATTAACCCTCTGTCAGCCTATGTCTATGTAGCTGATTGTGAATGGTGTGGAGCTTGTGCTCATAACGGAGGGAGTTGCCAGAATTTTGGAAAAAACAGATGTCTGGTCTGTGGATGAGGTGAGCTTCATTACTCATGGCTTCCCTAATAACCAACAAGGCTACATCGGTTACCGCACTACAAAAATCCGGCACTTTAGCGTCGGTCAAAACCGGAGTATAGCGTCGGTTGATGACCGACGCTAAAGGTTTTAGCGTCGGTCCGAAAAGCGACGCTAATTTCACCGACGCTAAATTTTAGCGTCGGTTGTCTAGTGACCGACGCCAAATACTTTTCATAAGCGACGCTAAATTATGGTCCGCCCAGTCCGGCCGAGAAACCAAACCAATTTTTAGCGTCGGCCATCAGGCGACGCTAAAAGTAAGAACCGACGCCAAATTTGTCAACCGAAGACCAGACACTCGTTGACTGCGTCCTTTTTAGCATGGTTATCAACCGACGCTAAATGGCCTATGACCGACGCTATTTACGTGTCATTTTAGCGTCGGTTCTGACCGACGCCAAATAAGTATGACCGACGCTAAATATGTTGTACAGGTCAAAAATTTTCTGGCCATTTCAGCTCCTTTTCTCATACTCTTCTAGTGCCAAACCTGCAAACCGCAATTTATTCATGGAATGCAATACTAATTATACCCACATTACTAACCAATGACATAGATAACTAATATGCATAACGTACTGTATAATTCTAATAATATTAATACCTACATATGTCTACGTGTAATATATCAGCCTAAATATTCACTCTCCCTCATCACTCATCATCCTCACTCTCCTCCTCCTCATCCTCATCCTCACTTTCCTCCTCCTCCTCCACCGCCTGCAAGGTGTCTTTCCCTTCCTTTAGTCGGAGCGGAGGATCCTGAAGCTCCTGATGCCAACTGTGCAATTTGCTCCTTTAGGAAATCGAACCTCATCCGTAACTCTGCTACTTCTCCTTGTACAGGGCAATGTCCGAAGTCATGCATGGCAGTAGCTGATGGCGTGGAACTCTGGCTCGCTGCACCCTTCTTCTTACTCAAGTTGACCTACAAAAAGAGACAACAAAATATTAAAATTGTTAGTGTTATATAAATTGAAACCAATCCAGATCATTAATATACTATATGTACCTTCGTGGGTGTAGCACCAAATCCCAATCCTCGAACTCGACCACTATGCTCAGTGGGGTAGACTTGCCCCAATGCATCGTTAGAACTTACCCAAGTCGGGACGGTTGGGTCGTTCAACAACTCAAGTATCTTAGGTGCATAGTGGCCACCAATTACATTTTTCGAACCAATCTCTGAAAGTGAAATGACAAAAAGTTGGAAGGAAAAAAAATGAAATGTCACTTACAACATTAGGATCGGTGTATGTGCCATCCTTCTTCTTGTGAGTGATGGCATACAACTCACCTCTCGTGGGCCTCTTTCCCGTTACGGCTTCCTACACTTGCATAAACTAAACAATATAAATTTCTTTTAAAATAATTTAACTAAATAAGGTGATTTTAGGATGAACTCTTACCAATTCTGATCCTCTCACTCTCAACTTCTTCGACCCTCCAGTGTGGGGTGATTTGTATTCCGCCCTCCTCAAAGAGTTAAGCCGAGACAGCTCCTACGAATTAAGAATTTTTAAGTAACACAATTTGTATCACGAAATAAATTTACTTCAATGAAAAGCATTCATATATTTCGCTACATACCACCATATGCTCACTCAACCTCAAGTCCACATATTGCGTCCACATAGGCGCAGGAACATTAGGAGGTCTCCTCTAGTGCCCACGATCTCGGCGGCACCACAAACGTTTTGGGTCGAAATCTTGGTTGTTCTTTGTAGCTTCAGCTTTTAAAACTTTTTGTACGGCCCAGTCACTTTCCTTGCCACAACTTCGTTTTGTAATCCTCACTTCTTTCTATATCACTCAGATATAGTCAAGAGCTCTATCTTTTGCCTCCTCGGGTTCAATGACAATACTTTTCTGCAACAATAAATTTTATAAACATTAGTATTTATATAACCTAGGTCGTTTGAGAGTAGTAATATTATTTTATACATACCCATATAGCGGCGACCAATGCGTCCTTCTCACCATCAGACACATTCGGCCATTCCATGTATGTGATCGGGAGAAGGTTGGTGTCTCTGGAGAGCTGACCATGGAACTGTCCAAGGATCGTAGCTGGACCAATACCTAAGGGTCCTGTAAGACCCCAAGGAATGACAACCTTCTTCCCATGGGGAAGACTCATCATCTGATTACTAGGAATGTCGACCAGAGTCTTCACTCCATGTCCATCGATGAGCTCCACCGCATGCTTTCCTGAAGGAGCCATGTCTGTATAACAAAAACATTTAATTGGATTAGATGTGTAAAACGTAGCAAATAGATTAACTTGTACTATAATAAGTTAAATGAATATATTACCAAACCCTAATCGAACTCTGCAATTATTCCGGGCCTAACTAGGGGTAGAATATTGGAATTATCAAAAGCCGACAACTCTTGATTTCCAAACATCTCACACTCATGTACATAGCTTCCTTCTCATCACCATGTCATAGACATCTCTGGGTTTGATATGTACGGGAATGCACCATCCTTTGTCCACTGTATCTTCAAACGTAGTAGACCATTCGAGCATCTTTTGCTTCAATATATGGTTCATCGTCTAAACGAGTTCCAGTATATAGCAAATGTGAGAAATTAATGGATGTGAACCCCAATCCATCTTTCTTCACGTATCTAGGATTGTGCGTATTAGCCATTTGCACTTGAATAACACACGAAGATTTCTCCATAGTAATTCAACTCAATGATGTCTTCTAACTTGCCATAATACGTCAGTTCACTTGTTTGAGTCGATTGTCCACTGAGCTAGCGTAACTATGAGTTTCATAGTTGCCGTATACCCCACTATTCTGAGTTTTGAGGGGATTGTCACGAGCAACTATGCGAAACCGATAACCATTAACATCATAAGCAACATATCTTTTTGATGGTCGTTGAGGACCGCGAGCTAACACTCTTAGATCCTTGGAATGGACTACTTGGTTATCGTCAAGAATCTGTTAAATTGACATAAATAATAGTGTGTGACAAGATTAGTATATTCATATTTTTTTTACAACCATATCACAGCTGAATTACATAGACAAGCACGTACCCGACTCCGAAACCATTGTACGAAGTCTCTATGGACAGCTTTCTCAATTTCTGCTGTTGATTTTCCTCGAAGTCGTTGTGTTGTAATAGATTGGAACTCCTACGGGACAATGAATGATTTTTATTGAAATTCACCTACGTTAAACATGTTGAATAACGAACCATGTCACAAGTCCAAATAAGAATTATACTTACTTGAGAAATGGACCGACTAGTTGGGACCCCATAAGGACATGTCGATGCGCTTGTAACAACTCTGTATCTGTCAATCGGAAGTGATTTATACTACCAACATTGTGCCCAATAGATGAAGAATGGACAAATCACGTGAATCATCTTCTAATACTTGATCATGAAGTCAAGATCCACGGTTGAATCTAGTCTCGACTCCAACATCATAGTATAGGGATGTGAAATTTGTGATTTCTTCAGAAATCCATCGTTCAGCAATTGAACCTTCTGGTTGTGCACGATTTCGTACAAAAGATTTTAACTTCCCAAGAAATCTGATGAGGAGAACAAGTTCAGTATGAATAGATTATTGGAATTGACAGCGTAATACAGAACATTGAAATTGATAGTTGTACCTTTCTATAGGGTACATCCAACGATAATAGACTGGTCCCCAAGTCTCACTTCCTCGGCTAAATGAACCACTAGATGCACCATGACTGTAAAGAATGATGGTGGAAATATCATTTCCAAACGACACAGAGCTACAACAATTCGTTGTTGTAGCGTATCCAAACCCTCAACATGGACCACTTTTGAGCATAATTGCTTCATGCAAGAACAAAATTCGACCAACACCGAAGAGACTTGTGATGGCAATACATTCCGAATGGACAAAGGTAATAACTCATGCATTAAGATATGACAGTCATGAGTTTTCAAACCCAATATCTTCCGGTGTTCCACATCAACGCACCGGGATATGTTGCTAGAGTATCGTCTGGTACGGAAATATCTTTCAAGGTCTGTAGCATTGTTTGAATTTCTCGTTTGCCCATTGTGTATATAGCTGCTGGACAAGTTCTTCCATCTGGTCTTGGCCATAACTCTCTTCTAATTTTCATGATTTTCAAATCATCCTTGCTTTCAGATGATCCTTACTTCGATCTTTGTCATTTATCAAAGTGTAAAGAATATTGTCACACACATTCTTCTCTATGTGCATAACATCGAGATTGTGTCGCAATTTATTGAACTCCAATAAGGCAATTGAAAGAAGCAACTTTTCTTCTTCCATTGTTCTGTCTGCCTTTTGTTCCTCCATCACTTCTAGACTCTTCTTTGGCGGTGCACCCTTCTCACTATCACTCGTCTTCCCAAAAGTGACAGTGACATTCTCCACCTGTTTCAGTATTTCAGAGCCAGATAATAGTTTGGTTGGCTCTCTGAAATCGACATCACCATTGAATTTAGACTTTTGTTGTCGGAAAGGATGATTTGCAGGCAAAAAACCGTCGACTTCCTATGAAACAGTTTTTCAAACTGCCTCCCAACCGTAACGGTTCTTGGTCGAAATTACAAGTTGGACAAGCTTGCCCTGTGTAAGTGTTCCAACCAGATAATACGGACAGTCCGGGAAAATCACTAATAGTCCACATTAGGGAAGCTCTCAATTGAAATACCTCCTTTTTGGCTGCATCGTATGCTTCTACACCTTCCACAAAATTTTGAGCTCATTGATTAAAGGTTGTAGGTAGATATCAATATCATTGCCAGGGGCTTTCTTTCCAGGGATGATACTTGACAAATCATACCTGTTGATTTCATGCATTCCCATGGAGGCGTGTTATATGGCATAAGAATAATAGGCCACGTACTATGACTAAGACTCATATTCCCAAATGGATTGAAGCCATCAGTAGCAAGACCAAGGCGTATATTTCTAGGATCAGATGCAAAATCAGGGTATCTATTGTCAAAGTCTATCCACGCTTCTCCATCTCGTGGATGCCTTGCCATTCCGTCACTAACTTTTTCTGTAGAATGCCACACCATACTCTTAGCTGTTGTAGGACACATAAATAACCTTCTCAACCTCGGAATCAAGGGAAAGTAGCGATATGTTTTCATCGCTTTTCGTTTTTTTCTTATGTTCTTGACTTACACCCTCATGCCATCATCTTTGTATCTGGACTGCTTGCAAATCTTACAAGCACTCTCTTCTATATCATTCCCCAGAACAGCATACAGTCATTCTCACATGCATCAATGTTCGTGTACCCCATTCCAAATTTTGAAATCATTTTCTTTGCACCATATCCCGATTTCGGTATGTTGGCAAACTCAAAGCGTCATGCAACAACTCAATGATCAACGACATTGCTTTATCGCTGATGTTGTGCATTCCCTTGATATGATAAAGCCTCAAGATGAAAGATAATTTTGAGAACTTTGTACATCCTTCATATAAGGGTGTTTCTCCATCCTTCATTAAATCACTAAAGTTGACATTGGTCTCATCCGCATCCTCTGTGTCATTCGGGTAGCTCATGTCATCCTCTCCAATGGGGTGATCTTCAAATACAGTGTTCATATCATCTTCTACAACATTTTCTACTTCATTACCAATAACAATATCTTCAGAGGCTTGTATTGTACTACTGACCTCCTCTGGAATAACACCAAAAGCATCATTAACCAGATCTCGAAATGCTCTAGTATGCTCATAGTTTTGCACTACTGCATTTGCACTCTGAGAAGATTCAGCAATAAGGCGCTCTCCATGTCGATACCAAATAGTGTATGTTGTGGGAAATGGCTTGCGAAGCAAGTGTTCGTATACATCATCCCTATACAGCCATTTCTTGAATCCACATTTTGGACACGGACAAATTATTTGCTCTCCTTCATGATTATGCGCGAAAGCGAAATTCAAAAAGATTTCTAAACCATCCCTATACTCCTGTGACAACCGATGCTTGGTTATCCAAGACTTATCCATTTGGAAGATGCCTGATTTAGTGTAGGTGATGGAATTAATTAGAAAGTTAAATCGTAATATCTATCAGTTAACTATATAGCTATATTATATTAGGTAACAATGAGACATACAATATAATTATAATTATGTTGATTCATAATAAAGTAACAATTAGTTAATAACATAGCAAATTACATAGAAAAAACTAACTCATACAATAGCACTTTAATTGCAAGATTAATAACATAGCAATTTAATAACATATCATTTTAATTGCAAGAGTAATAACATAACAATTTAATACCAATTTAACATACCAATTTAACATAGTAATTTCAAATAACAAATTGACATAGCAATTTAACATATATAGCAATTCCAAATAACAAATTAACATAGCAATTAGCTAATAACATAGTTAAAAGAATGCATACCGTACACCTGGGATGAGACGCGAAACAAAGAGATAGGAGGATAGAAGGAAGACGGTCACTGATAAATGTACGACACAATTAGTAATCAGTAAGCATAATGATCCTCAAACAAAAAAAATACAATGAGACGACACAATTGCAAAATTAATATATACATACCTACAACCAAAGAAGAGAAAACAACGATGAGACAGCGTCACCGCTGCTCCTAGCTCAAATAGAATTACACCTACCAAGATAACCACAAAATTTAAATCATTAACTAATAATGCACACTAATTCTTAAATAAATTAATTGACTAACTAGCTAATAATATCAAAACCCTACTTTATTAGTTCACAACCTAACAAACTAACTACTAACCCTAAAACCTATAACTAACTAATTCACTAACTAAATACAACACAATATGAAATAAGAAAATACATACCTTAGGAGAGTTGAGAGAGTTGAGAGAGTTGAGAGAGTTGAGAGGAGTTTGCAAATGCACAAATGATTTCTGCTGTCCGGTCAGAGTTTATATACCTTGGGAGTTTAGCGTCGGTCGATGACCGACGCTAAATTGGGCACGGAAAACCGACGCCAAATTCCCGTCCATTTAGCGTCGGTCATAACCGACGCTAAACTTTTCCTCCAAACCGACGCCAAAAAAAGGTCGGGTTACGCCCTTGGGTTGATCCGGTTTCGATTTTAGCGTCGCTTGTTGGGCAAAATTTAGCGTCGGTCGACTAATGACCGACGCTAAACCCTTGGTCAAACGCGAGTCAAGGGTTTAGCGTCGGTCATTAGTCGACCGACGCTAAATTCCTTCTCAACAAGCGACGCGAAAGCCTTCTTTTTTTGTAGTGCCGTAACTACAGTCAACCTCAACAGGGAAGTTTCCAAGAGCGACCTCCCTACAACTCCGTAGCCAACTAGAATCAGAATAGCCGACCATCTGGGTCATACCAAGAGTAGAAGCCGAACAACCAACCCGGAGGGGTATATCAGCCGCCCCATAGAAACCAAGGCAACTACGGTACAACACCCAGCAATCGCAAGAATTAGTACATGAACAATAACTATCAAGGCCCTCCTGGATTCACCGGAGGACAACAGCCTCAACGACCCACACCTCAAGACAACAAGGAGACCGAGCTGGATAAGAAGCTCAATCAGATCATCTCTAGGCTTGATGATCATGATAGTCAATTTAAAGCTCAAGCCATCTTGAACCAAGAGCAGATTGCACAAGGTCATAGAGTGGAGAGCCAAGTGAACAACATCACTAGCATGCTCTCTAGTGGTCATCCCTTTCATAAACTGCCAAGCCAGACAGAATCAAATCCGAAGAATGAGCATGTTACGACTATCTCCACTCAAAGTTGCAAGAACTTAACTGCTACTACATCTCCCAATCCGGTCATGACTCCTAATGCTATAGCTCTTGATATACCGGAGATCGAGGAAGAAGAAGAGAAGGCTACCTCGCCAAGAACTACACGGGCACCGGAGCCACCTCTTGCTCGTATCAGCCAAGAATTCCCTTCCCCAAGGCGTTGCTACCCAAGGGAGAAGACAAGGACAACTCAAAGAAGAAGAAGAAGGAGGCATCTTCCGCTCCCTCTAAGGGAGAATGCTCTGCCGTCCAGTCTCGATCGCCACGCATACCGATCCCAACTATGTGTTCTGATCTTGGCTCTTTTACACTGCCTTGCATCATTAATGACATTGAAGTTGAACGTGGCTTAGTTGATCTAGGTGCATCCATTAATGTCATGCCTATGTGCTTGTATGAGAAACTGAACTTAACGGAATTAAAACCAATAAACATACAATTGGTATTTGCTAATAGATCTATGAGATCACCTAGGGGATTAGTCAAGGACATGGTTTTCCGTTGTGGCCCGTTCACTTTCTTAGCTGACTTTGTCGTCATGGATACCCGAGAGGAGGATGTTACTCTTCTCCTAGTTTGACTTTTTATGGCAACATCCGACATGACTATTAATGTCCCTAACAGATCGTTAACATTAAGGGTTGGAAAGGATAATGTAACATTTCGTCTCAAGGACGGTATGAAATACATTCCTAAGGGAGAATCATAAACTGTGGAGTTGGCCTCGGTCAACTCCCTTACTAGTGTCACTCCAAGTGTTTCTTCCAAGATAGCTGCTACAGGTGCTGAACAGGTGAACAACCAGAAGAATAAGCCTCCGGCGCAGAAGCCAAATAAGAAGGAGGAAGCAAAAGCACCCTCTTCTAAATTGCCACAAAATAAAGATCCTGGCGAAGTGAAGAGGAAGAGTGCAAAGAAGACCAGGATGGTGTGGAAGCCAATCACTCCGCCACCCTCTACCGAGCCAATTCCTCCACCGCCTTCTACCAAGCCACCAGAGAAGGATGCGTCTTCGAGAGACCTCTTCGGGCCGTTTGAAGTCACCGGACACCTTCCCGATGGATGGACTCAATTGACCCAGATCAATGGGAAGCGTTTCTTACTTATCGGAGGTAAACCGAAGCTATACTTGATTAACTCCGATGTGAGCATGAATGAAATTTTGAATTGGGACACATGTTGAGCGCCATCAAGGTATCGTCCAGCTCAAGGACGTTAAGCAAGAGTGCTTCGTGGGGGCAACCCACGGCTGGAGTCAGTTTTGATTTTTGAGTCAGTTCTCGTGTCTAGAGTCGGTTCGGGGAGCCAAAAGTGTCATTCGTGGTTTCTTATTTTTCTTGTGTGTCGTGTGTTCTCGGTTCAGTTCCAATTTATTTGGGATTTTTTTTCGATTTTTGTTGATTTTGTTTTGATTTTTCAAAGTTGTGTTGCCGGTGTTTTTGAAAATCTGTTTTAACTGTCAGGTTAGTGGTTTTCGCCGAAAACTTTCAAAGTCACTGCCTCATGTCCCTATTTTCGACAAACTTCTCACCAAAAACTTAAGTTTTCGGCAAAAACTTTTCTAAATTCGTGTGTTTTGAGTCTTCTTCTATTTTAACCATTTTAAAAGAAGTTTTCGGTGAAAACTTTAGTAAAAAAAATAGAAAGTTCCCTTTATCCCTTTGTTTTCGTGTCCGTACCTCATTTCCACCACTTGTTTTCGAGGAACTCACCCAAACAAAACCACACCGCCATCGTTTTCTTTCCTCTCTGCCGCCCGCATCCGCCATCGCCAGTCGACTCCCCTCCCTTTTCTGACCAGTTCGCCACTTAGATAGTCCGAATCGGAGCCCTATAGCTTCGGTTCCACTCGAAACCCCACCTTCGAGTTTTTGGCCAATTTCAGTGTTTTCGTCCATTTTCTGCAACCATGTCTTCAAGGTTAGTTGTTGGGTTTTAAATTTCGAATCTTGTGATATATTGATTGTTGAATTTCGTTGAACTTGATTTCAGTTGACTTTTCGGTCTACTCGATTTGCGTGCCTACTGTTTTGGTGTGAATTTTGCTAAATTGTTCGAACCTATATGATCTAAATGCTTAGGGAATATTGTGCCATGATTTGATAATTATTGAACTTGATTTGCCATGCTTAATTGCCAAATTAGTTGGAGTGTTGACTTTTTTTTAGAATGTCGGTTTGACCTTGAATCCGTGATGTCATTTTGCTGTCCCAACAGTTCCTATGCATGCCTTAGGATCAATTATGGTAACCGAATGTTAAATTAGCTTACTCCACTCAGTTTCCCTCGTTTCTTTGTGAAATTGAGTTTTTCGATCAAGTGTGGGGTAAGTTGTCTATTTGACTAATCTGGTTTCTATATTTGACAACTTTTAGGAACAGGGGTAAGAGGCCGAGAGTTAGCGGTGCAAGATCATCGTCCGCCACTCTAGACACCGGAGTGGTGCCAGTACCCCGCCCATGTCAATCCCGCTCTCGCCAGTCCTCCGCGCCCAACCCCAACCGTTAGGGAGTTCATCAATTCTTCGCTAGACTTCCGGACCACTACTTTGACCGCTACTGGAGGATCCAGAATGTCCCTCCAACCGGCGTTGCCCTCTTTCCCTGGAGTCTGTCCAGGAGCATGACTAGGAGTGGCACGACAACCTCCACCACTCCCTCATCGTGGCGGGACTGTTGGAACTCACCACCTTCGTCGACAACTTTCCACACGTCACTCTCTAGGAGTTCTGGAGCACATTCGAGCTCGACACCCGCAAGAACAGGGCGCGCTCAAAGGTGATCACCTTCCGTCTTGCCGGCCAGAGGTGCGAGCACAGATACGATGAGTTCGCCCACTACCTCGGCATTCCAGCCGAGCACTACACCCGTCACCACCACGGATCGGAAGACAACAAGGTGAAGGGCCCGATATATGATGCACTCTGGACCCACATCACCGGACAGCCGGACGTCAAGCCCACCCACAAGAACTACATCATTATGGTCTCTCACCCTCTCTTCCAATTTATTCATTACATTTGGCATCGTTCTTTGTTTTATGCTCCAGAGAAGAACCGCCACCACATAGCCACCGAGGAGCTACTCCTCTTCAGGGCCATCCATGAGGGCTACCCGCTTCATCGGGCTGGGTTCTTGCCCGCCTATTCAACCAGAAGATTAGCCCAAACAAGCTCCCACCTTTCCTCCTTAGCGGTGCTTTCATTGGCGGTCTCATTGCCGGCCTCGGCCTCTCCGATTCTAGGAGCCTTGGGTCCCACGCATCCAGGTGCACATCGTTAGAGGAGATCTTGCGGTGGAGTACTATTTCAACCTGGCTGTTGAGCCAATGGTGTATGTTCCATCCCCATCCTGAGGACCCGGGAGGAGGAAGAAGAGGAGGACAACTCAGAATTCCAAAGGTTTCTGATTGCTCCATACCCGGCAGTATCCACAATCGTACTGGCCAATTAAATAAATGAAAAAGCCAAAAAAAATTATTTTCTTTCCCTTATCTAGCAAGTGTCGGTTACGCCATAGAGTAAGTGTAACGAAAGTAAGTATTGTGTTGCCTTTACCAAGTCAGGTTGTTCACTAGCTCGATAAAGTCATGTTCCTCTTTCACTCTGACGAAGATTTGATTTTTAACTATGTGGTTAGTCAAGTAATCCTATTGTTTGAATAGAAGCACTATATAAATCATTCTAGGATCAAAGAGGTTTTCAGTTTGCTCATTCAAGTTGGTGGATTGTTGCGTTAGAGTTCTTGCTTGAGGACCAACAAAAGTTTAAGTGTAGGATGATTTGATGCACCCAAATATTGGTGTATTTAGTCCCTCAATAGATGACATTTTTATTATGTTATTTCCATGATTGAGGTGTTTTTTTTCTATGTGTTTCGTTCTCCTATGACCGTTGGGCCATTTTTTGTCGTATTGCATGATTTTGTGTATTTCAGGCTTTATATGACATTGGGAGATCGAACCGAGAGCTGAGTAATCAGCCCACGGAGATTTAAGGCTTAGAAGATCGCTATGGGGATGTAATTTGAAGGCCTAAGTTGTGGATCTTACAACATGGACAAAGTGGAACCCCTTTTAATGAAACACAAAGTTTTGGCTGGAAAACATATTCCCACGCCGTGGGTATTTCCAGCCAAGGGAAATTTCCCTTTTTCAAGTGGGAAAGGATTGGGGGAGTATAAATAGACTTTGGACAATTTTGCATGGGGAGACACCCTTGGAGCACGATTTTGAAGGTTCTTGGAACACGATTGAGCATTAGAAAGCGGAAGATTAGTAAGAGGTTAGATCAGTTCATCACGAGTAGTTTATTCCGGAGGAAGATGACCTTCTCTTCAGATTTCTTTCTCTGTTGTATTTGTGATGTCTCTCAGAACCATGAGTAGCTAAACTCTCAGGTTTATTCAGATTAGATGAAACCCTAGGGAGATTTTGTATGAATGATGTTGGGTATTTGACCCTTTGATGATAATTGAGGTTTATTCAGAGTTTTCATGCATTTTTTTTTTTGCGGGTCTGACTAAGAAGTGAGTCATTTTAGAGTTTAGGAAGTCGTTAGGTTCTGTCGGTAGCTTGACCATAGGATCGGTAGACCTATCTCTTTGCATTATCGTTGTGACATTTCACCGAACACCTTGTATGCGTTCTTGAAAATCCTTAGGTTAGCTTGACCATAAAAACCTTTGGATCGGATAGGATAATATCTTTAAGGCCTAAACCATGGAGTAGAGATTACCTAAGACTATAAATCAACATTTAAAGCATGGACCTAGACTACGCGAGGGCGATCCATCATGGTGTGCCACTCACCCCAGCGAGGTGATAGTCGGCTCTTCAAGGATAGTACCATATGTGCAATGTCAAGCGTGTCCATTGGATCCTTAGGATTTACTTTCACAATCGACATCTTACAGCTTCATAAGGATTGGGAATCATCGTCATCATGTGACGAGTACCTGTGCTAGGGCGAGCTGCCAAAATTCATTTGCAGAAGACGAATGAAGATGATGAGATGATTCCCTTTCTCCTTTACGTTCGATGGTCGGCAAATCGAGCTTCTTTTCTTTTTTGTTTGAGGGTGGCTATTACTTATTATACTCGTTACTGGTTTAGTGTATAATGAATGTAGAAGAAGAAGAAGAAAGAAGCATTCTTCAGGCGTGCGTGACATAAGAAAATGGAAGTGGTCTGTGTGTTAAAGTTCATCGCTTTAGTAGTTGATATATACATATAGAGAGAAAGCAACAACACACAGATTATGGTGTTATTTTGTTGCTTTTATTTATCTACCTTATTAGTTGTTTCTTTATGTCGCATTTGTTTCAAGTTTCTCATTCTTTTCTAATAAAGATTCCACTTGCCCAGGAATGAATTTGATTCAACTGTTTGACATAACCACTTATGTTTTTTTTAACACTATACTTTCCACACTTTTCTTCCTCCTAACAAATTGAAAAATCTTCATGTTTGTGGCGGCTCATGTACCAGTTAGGCAGTCATGTAACTTAGTTACACCTATCATGGGGTAACATCTCCGATGTGGTTGGACACAG
>JAVBHU010000384.1:0-5000 GCA_034768395.1 Linum lewisii | reverse complement strand
GTGGGTTTGAAAAGGTTATTTTGGGGGTCATGGATGCTGGTGTCTAGTTTTACTGTGAAAATTTGAGTGGTTTTTGGTTTTTTGGGAGGCGGGCTGTGTTTGAGATCAAACCCGGTGGTTAAATCTTTTTCTTCCCCCCTTTCCCCCTGCCCGATGGGGAGAAAGTTTCCCTTTTCCCCCAAACCCCAAAAGGGGGGAATTTTAATTTTGAAACCCCCGTTTCCCTTGTCCCCCCTTGGGGGGTGTTGGGGGGAAAAACCTGGGGGCCCCATTTTCCCAGTCTTCCCCCTGGGGGTTTTTAAAGGAAACCTAGTGTGGGCTTTTGCTCTCGGGTGGAAGTGATGGGCCAGGGGTTTTCCCCCCCAAAAGGGTTGGGCCCCCAACCCTTCGATTATTTTTTATAAAGCTCTTTTTTTTTTGGTGGGGGGCCCCGAGTGGGGAAAATGGTGAATGAGGGAATCCCCCCCTGGTTGAATCCTATTTTTTTATATGTTGTTCAAAGATTAACCCATGCATGTGGAGTATAAACAAATTCAGTGTAAATTTTTGCAAAGGGCTTTTAAAAAAGTTATGTTTGTTTGTTTGGTATGTTTATGGAAAACCCGTGGTATTTAGGAAATACGTGAAAAACCCCCAAATTTTTGGGAAAGGGGGCCCCCATTTATTAGAAAAAAGGTAAAGGGGCTTGGTTGTTTTGATGTTTCATAAAAACGGGGATGAAAGGGCCCCTTGTGGGCAAATTTTTAAAAATTTCTTATAAATTTTGTGGTGGATAGAGGCCCCCCAGGGTGGTGGGGGGGTGCGGGGGAATTGGGGTTTTTTTTCCCCGGGGGGGGGGCCCTGAAAACGGCTCCCACACCCAAGGGAAAAAGGCAGCGGGCGCAAATTCCCCCAATCCTGACCGGGGAAGGGGGCAAAAAATAACAATAGGGTTTTTTTGGTTTTTGGTTTTGGGAAATGAGTAAAATTTAAAACCCCTTAACGGTAATTGGGGGAAAGTCGGGCCCCCAGCAGCCGGGGAAATTCCAGCCCCAATAGGTTTTTTAAATTTTTTTTATTTAAAAACCCGTATTTGGCCCTTGGGGTTGGGGGGGGGGGCCCCGGCCCCCTCACGGGGCCCCGGCCGTCTTGCCCTTCTGCGGGTGCGCCCGGGTTTTAAAAAAAAAAAAGGGGCCGGGTTTTGCCTGGCGAGTTATTTTGAAAAAATTAGAGTCCCAAAAGAAATACGCTCTGAATACTTAGCTTTGGGAAAAAACAAAAAGGATTTCCCCCCTATTTTTTTTGGCCCCTTGGGGTCGGGTAATGATTAACGGGGACAGCGGGGGATTCGTTTTTCTTAGAGGTAAAATTCTTGGTTTATAAAAGGAACAAGGGAAAGCATTTCCCAAGGATTTTTTCCTTTAAAAATTAAAGAAAAAGGGGGGGTGAAGCGATAGATCCCCCTTTTAAAAACCCCAAAAACGAGGGAAAAGGGATGGCGGATTTTGTTTTTTGGACCCCCGGCCCCTTAGGGAAAAATCAAATTTTTGGGGGTTCCCCGGGGGGGGGTTGGTCAGGCTGAAATTAAAAAGGAATTTGGGGAAAAAAGGGCCCCCCGGGATTGGGTGCGGTTAAATTTAAAAAAAACCGGGGAACTTAACCCCCGAATAGAAAGGTTTGACAGAGGGAAGTTTTTTTTGTTTTTAGGGGTGGTGGTGCAGGGCCCGTTTTTTTTTGGGTGGAGCATTTGGGGGGTTTAAAATTCCCCGTTAAAAAAAGACCTACCCTGAAATGTTGGGGAGGCCCCCCCTGGCCGGGTTTTGGGGGGATTGGGGCCCTTTTGGGCCCGGGAAGTTTGAGGCAATAACAGGTTTGACCCCTTAGTTTTTTGGGGCCCCCGGGCGCTAACTGATGTATTAACGGTTATCCTTGGGCCCCACAGGTTGGGAAAACTTTAAAATTTATCGTGAGGGGGGATGATCATTGAAAATTTTGGTCTTAAGGGGAAAACCCGAAAACGGGAAAGTGGTTGATTGCCCTGCCCTTTGAAACCCCCCCGGTTTGGAAAAGGTGGTGAAGTGTTGGAGGCGGGGCGGGGGGGTTTTTCCCCCGGGGGGGTCGGAAAAACCTGAACCTTTCATTTAGAGGAAGGAGAAGTGTAAAAAGGTTTTTTCCCAAGGTAAACCCCGGGGAAGGATCATTGTCAAAAAACCCCCCCGGGGAAAGCCCCGGGGAAAAATTGTTTTTTAAATGGGGGGAGGTGATGTTTGGTGTGCCTGGGTCCCCCCGGAAGGGCCCCTGCTTGCTGGGGGGGGGTTTGACCCCCATGTTATCCCCCGCCAAAATAAAAAAACCCCGGGGGGGAATAAGGGGGAAAAATAGAGTGAGACCGTATCCCCCGGTACGGTGTGCGGGGGGGAGGAACTTTTTTTTAAATAAAAATAATGATTCGGAAGGGATATTGGTCTTATGAAAAGGTAGAAAATGGATTTTGGGGAAAAATTTTGGAAAACCCGGAAACCCAGATTTTTTTAAAAAAAAAATTTTTGGCCCCTGAATTTTTTGGGTTTTGAGGGCAGCCCCCCCTGGGTGTCCAAAGTTAAAAAATTGGGGGTGGGAAATTTCGGTGTGGTGTAAGTACCCAAGGGAGGGCCGAAAAAAAAGTGTGGGACCCCCGGTGACTGGGGGTTTGGGGAAACGAATTGGTTTTTTTTGTGGGGTTTGCTTTGGGACGAAATTTTTGGAAGGGGGGCCTTTTATTTTTTACCCCAAAAAATTTGGGGGTAGGGGGAAAACCCGGGGTTTTAAGTTCAAAAAGGGGGGAAAAAAAAAAATTTAAATTTTTCCCCTTAGAAGGGAGGGAAGGGAACCCCCAGTTGGAATGGACCCCTTCGGCGTTTGAATTTGTTGGAGAAGGCTAGGGGGGCCCGGCCCCAACCCCCGGAAAAAAGGGGGGGGGAAAAAGGGGTGAGACCCGTTTTGGGAAAGCGCAGAGGCTTTTAAAGAGGGGTTTTTGGGGGGACCCAATGGGCGGAAAATTTTAAGGAAAAAGGGTTTGAGAGACGTTGGAAAAAGAAACCCGGGGGAAAGAAAAAAAGGGCTTTGAAAAAGAGTCAAGAGTGTTAAAATTGTCGGGGGGAGGGAGGGGGGCCCGGCGGGCCCCCCCCGGGGTTGGGGAAAGGGAAAATGGGCCCCTGATGGTGGGGTGCGGCCGAGGGTTGTGGTGGGAACCCCGGCCCCTTTTTAAAGTTTTGGAGAGGGGCCCCCCGTTGGGATGAGGGGGCCCCCAGGGGGCCCCGCCGGCGGAGGGGTGGCCCCCGGGGGGCTATTGGGCCCCTCTTAAAAAAAAAGGGCCCCAAGGATTTTAATTTGTGGCGAGAAGGGGAGAAAATTTAAGGGGAAGGAAGTGATGGGGGGAAACCCCCCCGGGGTTTGCCCCCAAACCCCCCTTTATTTCTGGAAGGGTTCGAGTGGGTGTGTCGGGGGAAAAAAGGGGAAAACTATTGAGGGGGCGAAGCCAGGGAAATTGGGGGGAGGCCCCGGATATGACGTAAAATCGTTGGGGGGGGGGGTTTATGGGGGGAAAAAGATAAGAACTTTTGTAGGGGTTTCCCCCGATTTTAGGATAGTGGAGTGGAGTTTCTATGGGAAAGAAAGTTGGGGGGGATGGGGGGAAAAACCCAAAATTTCCCAAAAATTTAAATGGGGGTAGGAGGGGGGGCTTCGAGGGCCCCGTCATGGAATCGAGAGCCCCAAGGGGCCCCTTTTTGGTAAGCAGAATGGCGGGGGTAAAGGGGGGAAGGGGGTTTCGGTGAAGGGCCCAAAACCAGAACAAAAGGGTTTTTTGGGCGATTGAAGCGGCGGGGGGATGGAAGGAAATCCGTAAGGAGGGGTGTAAAAAAACCCCTCCCGAAAAATACCCCAAAAAAGGATGGGTTAAAGGGGCCCCCAAGGCCCGTGGGGGGCAAGGGCTGGGATGAGGGAGGGGCGGCGGTTGAAAAAAAGGGGGAGGGGGGGGGGGCGGTGATTTTTTGGGGGGTAGTAAAAAAATTTTAAAAATGGAATTTGAAGGGGGGGGGGGGAAAGGGGTTTATGTAAACGGATTGAAAAGGGGTTTTAGTCGATCAAAGAGAGGGGGAAAACCCCGTTGAAGGGGCCGGCGGCGAGCAAAAAAGGGAAGGGGTTTTTTAAAATTTAAACCCGGGAGGGGGTGGGGAAGTTAGGGACCCGGGAGTGGGGGGGCCCGGGGAAAGGTTATTTTTTTTTTAACGGCCCCCCCCGGAAAGATTAGTGGGGGGAAAGGGCCAGGGGGGAAGAGAAGAGTGCGGGTTTGGTGCCCCCCGGGGATAAAAAGGGGGGAGGCCCGGGGGGGCCTCCCGCCGGTGTATAAAAGCATAGGTTAAGGGAAAAAACCCCCCTTGGTGAGGGAAAAAATGTGGGAAGGGGGAATGGAAAAAGGGACCCGAAACCCGGGGGAAAAGGAGGGGCTTGGGGGGGCCCCGGGGGGGCCCAGTTAACCCCGGGTGTGGGGGGGTGGAGTGTCCGGCGAGAGGGGGTGGGGGGGGGCCGGGGGGGGGGGGGGAGGGCGGGGGGGGGAAGGTTTGGGGGGGGCCCTTGGGGGTGAAAGGTCAGAACGGTTTTGGAAAGGGGAACCCAAAGTTTAATTAAAACAAAGTTGGGAAAGGGGGCCTTGGGGGATGCGGAAAGTGATTTTGAGTGTTGAATGTAAAGTGAAAAAAAATTAAAAAGCGGGGAAAAGGGGGATTTAACATGTTTTTCCCTTAAAGGTACCCAAAAAGTTATTAATTGTGCGGATGAAGGGGTTTAAAAGAGACCCCCCTGCCCTGTTTATAGCAAAACCAAGAAGGGAAAGGGGGTTTTTGGGAAAAACGGGGGGGGAAAAAAGGGCCCTTTTTGAGGGGATTTGATTTGTGAAAAAAATTGGGAGGGAAAGTATAAGGGGAGCCCCGGAAAAATTTAAATAAAATTTTTTAAACGTTTTTTTTTTGTGAATCGGGGGG
>JAVBHU010000383.1:20000-23377 GCA_034768395.1 Linum lewisii | reverse complement strand
AGTGGGGGGAAAAACAACTCCCCTGCCGAATAACTACCCCCGAAAATGGATGGCGTTTAAAGCGCGCGCCCCAACCCCCGGGCCCGTCGGGGCGGGGCCCTGGCCCCGATGAGTGGGGGCGCGGCGGTCGCGAAAAACCCGGGGCGCGGGGCCCGGGGGCGGAGCGGCTGTCGGTGCAGATCTTGGTGGGGGTAGCAAATTTAAAATGAGAACTTTAAAGGCCAAAAGAGGGGAAAGGTTCCATGTGAACGGCCTTCCCCAAGGGTTTGTCGATCCTAAGGACGGGGGGAAACCGTTGTAGCGGGGGTCCGCGCGCGGATCGAAAGGAAGGGGTTTAAAAAAATTCCTGAAACCGGGAGCGGCGGCTGACGGCAACGTTAGGGGCCCGGAGACGTGGCGGGGGTGGGGAAGATTTATCTTTTTGTTTAACGGCCCGCCCACCTGGAAAGATCAGTCGGAGGTAGGGCCCAGCGGCCGGAAGAGCACCGCACGTCGCGCGGTGTCCGGTGCCCCCCCGGGGGCCCCATGAAAATCCGGAGGCCCCGAGTCCATCCGCGCCCGGTCGTCTCATAACCGCATCGGGTTTCCCAAGGTAAAACGCTTGGTCGATGGAACAATGTAGGAAAGGGGAAAGCGGAAAAAATGGATCCGTAACCTCGGGAAAAGGATTGGCCTGAGGGTGGGGGGGGGGGGGGGGTCCCGTCCTGAACCCGCCGGCTGTCGGGGGGGACTGCTGGGGCTGCTCACGCGGCGAGAGGGGTCGCCGCGTCCCGGCCGGGGGGGGCTGGAAGGGCCTCTTCGCGGGGGGCCTTTCCCCCGGGGTCGAAAGCAGCTCGAACTGGTAGGGGAAGGGGAAAATCCGATGTTTAAAAAAAACAAAGCATTGCGATGGTCCTTGGGTGCTCCGCAATGGATTTTCCCCAGTCCTAAATGTCAAAGTGAAGAAATTAAACCCAAAGCGCGGAAAGGCGGGGGGTAACTATGACTTTTAAGGGAGCCAAATGCCTGTCATCAATATGCGCGCATGAAAGGATTAAGGATTCCCCTGTCCCCGTCTATATCCACGAAACCCCAGAAGGGAACGGGTTGGCGAAATGCGGGGAAAGAAAACCCTGTTTAGTTGACTTGTCCCCACTTTGTGACCCCCAAAGGACAATCCAGGGTGGGGATCAAAAGCAAAATATGGGGAAATTTTTGTTTAAAACCCCAAAAAATTATAAAGCTTTGCATCACAAGGTTAGGGCATCACCCCCCCCCCGGGTGTCGGGGTCTCGGGTCCCGGGCTCGGCCCGTCGGGGGGTGGCGGGGGGCTGGCCCTTCATCCCTGGCCGGGGCTCTCCCCCTGCTCCCGGGTCGGGGGCTCTCGGCCCAGGGGGGGCCGGGGGTTGGGGCCCGGGGGGGGCCCCCCTTTTTCGGGCCCGCACCCCCGGGGTTCCCCCGCAAAACCCCCCGGGGGGGCCCCGCCCCGAATTTTTTCCGGGTGTCCACATCAAAAGAAAAATATTTTGGGGAAAAATTTAATACTAATTTAAAAAATTATGAAACTTTGTACCATGAATGGTTAGGTTGCTTAACATCTCTGCAAAAAATTTTAATCAAAAAACCCTAAAATGAAGATTTTATGGGGGGGGGTGACCCTCCTATATTATGTTACCCTGGGGAGGAGGAAAATTGCTATTTGCTCTATAGGGGGGTGGTGCCGCCCCCCCTCGGTGGCCGACCGTGAACGTGAGCGTGGCCACCGTCCGTGAGGCACACCAGGGGCAAGGAGGGTGGGCCGCCGGCCTTCGGTCGCCGCCGGCTATCGCCGGCGGTCGGCATTCGGTGGTCAGTCGGCTTTTTCATGGTTCAGTGGGTCTATTTGCTCTATAGGGGGGTGGTGCCGACCCCCTCGGTGGCCGACCGTGAACGTGAGCGTGGCCACCGTCCGTGAGGCACACCAGGGGGCAAGATTGGTGGACCGCCGGCCGTCGGCGGTGGTCGCCGCCGGCATTCGGTGATCGGTCGGCTTTTTTCAGCGTTCAGTGGGTCTATTATAGCGGGTGTCCGAAGCTGATAGTAGGTCTCCGACCGTTGCCGACCATGACCATATCCGTGACCGTGCTCACCGTCCGTGGCCACTGCTTCAATAAACACACACACACGGCGCGCGCGCGCGCGCGGGCGCGGCGCGGGCGCCGGCGTGGCGTGTGATAGGCGTTTGATAGGCGTGTGATAGGCGTGTGTTAGCAGTGTGTTAGCAGAGTGTCAGTGTGACAGTGTGTTTGACAGTGTGTTAGACAAGTGGGTTTGACAAGGTGTTGACAAGGGTGTCATCACCCCTGCTCTCGGCTCTGTGACTCGGCCCGGCATCCGGGGCTGTGTCCGGGGTCCTTTGCTCGGTAACTCGGCCCTGCATCCGGGGCTCTTCGGTCTCTCGGCTCTGTGGCTTGGCCGTACATCCGGGGTCCTTGGCTCGGTAGCTGGGCCCGGCATCCGGGGGCCCTTGGCTTCGTGACTCGGCTCGGCATCCGGGACTCTCGGCCGGCATCCGGGGCAGCGCCGGGTCTCTCGGCCCTGCATCCGGGCTGTGTCCGAGGCCCTTGGCTTGGTGGCTCGGCCTGGCATCCGGTGCTGATCCGGAGCCCTTGGCTTCGTGACTCGGCCCGGCATCAGGGGCAGGGCCGGGGCTCTTGGCCCGGCATCAGGGGCTGGCCCAGGTCTCTCGGCCCGGCATCAGGGGCTGGCCCGGTCTCTCGGCCCTGCATCGGGGGATGCCTCGGGGCCCTCGGCATTGCATCCGGGGTTGGACCGGGGATCTCGGCCCTGCATCCGGGGCTGTGTCCGGGGCCCTTGGCTTGGTGGCTCGGCCTGGCATCCGGGGCTGGTTCGGGGCCCTTGGCTTCGTGACTCGGCCCGGCATAAGTTGCAGGGGCAGGGCCGGGGCTCTCGGCCGTGCATCCGGGGCTGGCCCGGGTCTCTCGGCCCTGCATCCGGGGTTGGACCGGGGATCTCGGCCCTGCATCCGGGGCTGTGTCCGGTGCTCTCGGCCCTGCATCCGGGGCTGTGTCCGGTGCTCTCGGCCCTGCATCCGGGTGTGCAGCAGCAAAAGAAAAATATTCGAGAAATATTTAATACTAATCCAAAAATTATGAAACTTTGTATCATGAATGGTTATGGTATGCTTAACATCTCTGCAAAATTTCAGATCAAAACTCCTTAAAATGAAGATTTAGGGGGGGGTGTGACTCCTCGGCTATATTGATGTCTACCCGTGGGAGAGAGGAAAAGTTGCTTTTTGCTCTATAGGGGGGTGGTGCTGACCCCCCTCGGTGGCCGACCGTGCGCTTGACCCTGGCCACTGTCCCTGAGCACTGCTTGGTTATCCGCAGGGCACC
>JAVBHU010000382.1:12500-23450 GCA_034768395.1 Linum lewisii | reverse complement strand
CAAAAAAAAAATTTTTTTTTAAATTTTATTAAAAAAAAAAAAATTTTTTTTAAAAAAAAAAAAAAAAAAAAAAAAAAAAATTAAAATAATTATATTAATAAAAAAAAAAATTTAAAAAAAAAATTAAATTAATTAATAATAAAATTTAAATTAAAAAAAATTTTTTTTTAATTTTTTTTTTAAAAATTTATAAAATATAAAATATTTTATATAATTTTAAATTAAAATTTTTTAATTTTAAATTTAAAAAAAAATTTTAAAAATTTTAAATTTATTAAATTAAAAAAATTTTTAAAAAAAATTAAAAAATATTTTTTTAAAAAAAATATTTAATTTAAATTAATAAAAAATAAAATAAAAAAATTAAAATAAAATTATAAAAAAATTTTATAATTTTTTTATTTAAAATTTTTAAATATTTTTTTTTAAAAAAAATTAATTTAAATTTTAAATTTTTAAAAATTAAATTAATTTAAAATTTAAAAAATTTTAAAAAAAAATTTTTAAAAAAATTTTAAAAAAAAAAAAATTTTTATAAAAAATTTAAAAAAAAAAAAATTTAAAAATTTTTTTAAAAAAAAAATTTTTTAAAATTTTTTTTTTTTTAAAAATTAAAAAAATTTTTTAAAAAAAAAAAATTTTAAAAAAAAAAAATTTTAAAAAAATTTTTTTAAAAATTTTAAATTTTTTTTTTAAAAAAAAAATTTAAAAATTTTTTTTAAAAAAAAAAAAAAAAAAAAAAAAAATTTTTTTTATTTTTTTTAAAAAAATTTTTAAAATTTTTTAAAAAAATAAAAAATTTTTATAAAAATTTTTTTAATTTTTTTAAATTTAAAAAAAAATTTAAAAAAAAAAAAAAAAAAAAATTTTTTAAAAAAAAAAAAAATTTTTTTTTTAAAAAAAAATTTTTTAAAAAATTTTAAAAAAAAAAAAAAAAAAAAATTTTTTTTTTTAAAAAAATTTTTTATTAAAAAAATTAAAAAATTTTTTAAATTTTTTTTTTTTTTTTAAAATTTATTTTTTTTTTAAAAAAAAAAAAAAAAAAAAATTTAAAAAAAAAAAAAAATTTTTTATTTTAAAAAAAAAAAAAATTTTTTTTTTAAAAAAAAATTTTAAAATTTTTTTAAAAAAAAATAAAAAAAAAAAAATTTTAAAAAAAAAAAAAATTAATTTTAAAATTTTTTAAAAAAAAAGAAAAAAAAAAAAAAAAAAAATTTTAAAAAAAAAAAATTTTTTTAAAATAATTTTATTTTAAAAATTAAAATTTTTTTTATTTATTAAAAATTTTTTATTTTAAAAAAAATTTTATAATTAAAATTTTTTTTTTTAAAAATTTTTTTTTTTTTTTTTTATTTTTAAAAAAATTTTTTTAATAAATTTTTTAAATTTTAATTAAAATATTTTTTATTAATTTTTTAAATTATTTTTATTTTAAAATTTTTTAATTTAAAAAATTTTTTTTAATTTTATTTTTTTAAAAATTTTTAATTTTTTTAAAATTAAATTTAAATTTTTTTAATTTTAATAAAAAAATTTTTTTAAAATTTTTAATATTTTTTAATTTTTTTTTTAAAAATTTTTAATTTTATAATAATATTTTTAAAATATTAAATTTTATTTTAATTTTTAAAAATTTTTTAAAATTTTAAAATTTTTAAATTTTTTTTAAATTTTTTTATTATTTTTTTTAAAATTTTTATATTTTTAAAAATTTAAAAAATTTTTTTATTTATTTAAAAAAATTTTTTTTTTAATTTTAAATTATTTATTTTTAATTTTTTATTAATTTTTATTTTTTTTTAATTTAATTAATTAAAAAATTTTTTAATAAATTTATTTAATTTTATAAATTTTTTTTTTTTATTTATTTTAAAATTTTTTTTTTAAATATTTATATAATTTAAAAAAATTTTTTTTATTTATAATTTTTTTTTTTTTTTTTTATATTATTTTTAATTATTTATATTAAAAATTTAATTTTATTTATAATATTTAAAAAATTTTAAAATAAAAATAATTAAAAATATTTTTTTTTTTTTTTTTAAATTAATTATATTTAATAAATTAAAAATTTAATTAAATAAATTTATTAAATTTTTTATATAATATTTTAATAAATTATATAATTTATTATTAATTTTAAAATTTTTTTTAAATATTAAAATTAATTTTTTTATTTTTTTTATTTTTTTTTTTTTAAAATTAAATTTAATTTTAAAATTTAAATTTTAAAAATAAAAATATTTATTTTAAATTTTTTAAAAATTTATAAAATAAATTTAATTTAAAAAATAAATTTTATTTTTTTTAAAAATAAATTTTTTTTATATTTTAAAATAAATTTATTAATTTAAAAAATTATTTAATTTAAATAAATATTAATTTTAAATAAATTATATTTAATTATTTTTTTTTTAAAAATTTATTAAATTTTATTATTAATATATATTTTTTTTAAAAATTTTATTTTAAAATTTATTATTTTTTATTTATTTTAAATAAATTTATTTTTTTAATTTATAAATTTTTAAATTTTATTATTAATTAATTTTTTAAAATTAATATTATTTTAAAAAATAAAAAATATAAATTTTTAATATTTTTAATTTTAATTAATTAAATTTTTAAATAATTTTTATATATTAAAATTTTTTATTTAATTTTTTTATTAAATTATTTTTTAAATTTAAATTTTTAAATTTTTTTTAAAAATTAATTTAAAATTAATTTAAAAAAATATAATTTAAATTATTTTAAAATTATATTTTAAAATTTAAATTAAAATTTTTTTTAAATTTATAAATTTTTTTTTTTTTTTTTTTTTTTTTTTTTTTTAAAATAATTTAAAATTTTAAAAAAAAAAAAAAAAATTAAAATTATAATTTAATAATTAAAAAAATTTAAAAAAAAATATAAAAATAATTTTAATTAAAATTAAAAAATTTTAAAATAAAATTTAAAAATAAAAAAAAAAATTTTTTTTTAAAAATTTTAAAATAAAAAAAAATAAAAATTAATAAATTAAAAATTAAAATAAAAATTTTTAATTAAAAAAATATAAATTAATTAAAAAATAAAAATTAAAAAATAAAAAAAAATAAATATTAAATAAATAAATTAAAATTATAATAAATTAAAAAATAAAAAAAATTAAAATAAAAAAAAAATTAAAATTTAAATATTAAAATTATATTTTAATTAAAATTTTAATAAAATTTTAAAAATTAATTTTATTTTTAAAAATTTTTTTAATTAAAAAAATAATTAATTATTAAAATTTTTATAATTTTAATTTAAATTTTTAAAATAATTTTATTTATTTAAATTTATTTAATTTTAAATTAAAATTAAATTTTAAATTATTAAAAAAATAAATTTATTATTTTTAAAAAAAATAAAAAATTTTTAAAAAAATAAATTTTTTAAAAAAAAAATTTAATAAAAAAATTTAAAAAAAAAAAAAAAATTTAATAAAATTAAAATTTAAAAAAATTTTTTAAAAAATTTTTTATAATAATTTTATTTTAATTAAAAAATTAAAAAAAAATTAATAAAAAAAAAAAATATTTTAAAATAAAATTATTTTTTTTTTAAAAAAAAAAAAAATTTAAAAATTTTTAATAAAAAATTATAAAATTTTTAAATAAATTTTAAAAAAATTTTAATATTTTTAAAAATTAAAAAAAAATTAAAAACAAAATTAAAAAAATAAAATTATTAAAAAAAAATTTTTAAAAAAATTTAAATTTAAATTAAAAAATTAATAAAAAAAATAAAAATTAAAATTAAAATATTTTAAAATTTAAAAAATTTTATTTTTAAATAATTTTAAAAAAATAATTTAATTTTAAAATTTTAAATATTTAAAAAAAAAAAAATTTAAAAATTAATTTAAAAATTAAATTTAAAATATAAATTATTTTAATTTTTTTATTTTAAAAAATAAAAAAATTTTTTTTAATTATTAAAATTTTAAAAAAATTAATTATTTAATTAAAATTTAAAATAAAATTTATAAATTAATTAATAATTTATTTTAAAAAAAAATAAAAATTAAATTTTTAAATAAATTTATTAAAATTTAAAATTATTTATTAAAAATTTTAATAAAAAAATTTATTAAAATTTTTTAAAAAAAAAAATTATTTTTTAAATTAAAATAATAAAAAAATAAAATTAAAATTATATAAAATTAAAATAATTTATAAAAAATTAAAAATATTATTAAAAAATTTTTATTTATATAAAAAATTTAAAATTTTTATTTTAAAAAATTTAAAAAATTAAATAAATTTATTAATTTTTAATTAAATTTATAAAATTAAATTTTTAATATAAAAATAAAAAAAAATATTATTAAATTAAATTTTAAATATTTTTAAAAAAATATAAAATAATTTTTAAAAATTTTAATTTAAATTTTAAATAAAAAAAAAAAATTTTTTAATAAATTAAAATTTTTTTATAATATTTAAAATTTAAAAAATAAAATTTAAATTTTTAAATTATTTTTTTTAAAATAAAAAAAATAAAAAAAAAAAAAAATTTTAATTATAAATATATTAAATAATTTATAATAAATAAAAAATTTAAATTTAAATAAATTTATTAAATTTTAATTAATTTTAAAATTTTTTTAATAAAAAAAAATTAAAAAATTAAATATAAAATATTAATAAAAAAAAAAATTTTAATTAAAAAATAAAAAAAAAATTTATATTATAAAAAATTAAATTTAATTTTAAAAATAAAATTTATAAAAATTAAATTAATTTTTTATAAATTTTATAAATTATAAAATATTAAAATTAAAATTAAAAAAAAAATTAAAAAATTTTTTTTAAAAAAATTTTTAAAATTTAAATTAAAAATTAATTTTAATTTTTTTAAATTTTTATTTTAAAAATAATTTTAATTAAAATTTTATAAAAAAAAAAAATTTAATAAAAATATAAATATTTTATTAAAAAAAATTAAAATTTAAATTTTATTAATTTTTTAAAAATTAATTAATAATTTAAAAAAAATTTTAAAATTTTTAAAATTTTTTTTAAATTAATTAAAAATTTTAATTTAATAAAAAAAAAATATATTAATTTTTATTTAAAATATTAAAAAAAAAAAAATTTTTAAATAAATTTAAAAAAATTTAATAAATTAAAAAAAAAATAAATTTAATTAAATATTTTATTTAAATTTTTAAATTTTAAATTATTAATTAATAATATTTATTAATTTAAAAATAAAAAAAATTTTTATTATAAAAAAATTTTAAATTATAAATAAATTAAATTTAAATTTAAAAAAAATTTTAAAAAATATTAAAAAATTTTAATTTTAATTAAATATAAAAATTAAATTTTAATTATAATAAAAAAATAAATTTATTAATTATTTTATAAATTTATTTTTTTATAATAATAATTTATATTTAAAATTATATTTTATAAAAAATTAAAAATTTAATAAATTTAATAAAAAATTAAAATAAAAAAATTTATTAAATTATTATTAAATTTTAAAATTAAATTAATTTTTTTTTTATAAAAAAAAATTAAAAAATTATTAAAAAATAAATATTAATAAAAAATTATTTAAAAATAAAATTTAAAATTTTAATAAAAAAAAAATTTTTATTTAAAATAATTTAAAAATTTAAATATAAAATTAAATATTTTTTTTTTAAAAATTAAAATTTAAAAAAATTATTTTAAATTTTTTTAAAATATTATAAAAATTTAAAAATTTAAAAAATATTTAAAATTTTTAAAAATTAATTAAAATATTTATTTTTAATTTTTTTAATTAATTAAATATTTAAAATTTAAAAATAAAATTTTATAATATTTAAATATTTAAATTAAAATATTTAAATTAAAATTTTAAAAATTTTATTTTATTATTTAAAAATTTAAAATTTAAAAAAATAAATATATTAAATAAAAAAATTAAATAATATTTAAAATTTTAAAAAAAATTTTAAATTTTTTTAAAATAATTTAAATAAAAAAAAATAATTTTAATTAATTAAATTTAATTTTTTAAAAATTTTTAAATATTTAATTATTTTAAAAATAAATTATTTTTTAAAAAATTTAAAATTTTTTAATAAAATAAAAAAAATTTTAATAATTTATTTAAATAAAAAATTTTTTAAAAAATTTAAAAAAATTAAAATTATAATTTATTATTAATTAATTAAAAAAAAATTTTTTAAAATTTATTTAAAATAATAAATTTTTAAATTAATTAAATATTTTAAAAATAATTAAAATAAAAAAAAAATTTTAATTTAAAAAAATAATAATTAAATATTAATTAATAAATTTAAAAAAAAAATTTTAAATTTAAAATTATTTATTTTTAAAATTTTAAAAAAAATTAATTAAATAATAAAATAAAATTTTATAAAAAATAATTAAATTAAAAAAATTTAAAAATTTTTAAAAAAAATTTATTAATAATAAAAATAAAAAAAAAATTTTATTTAAAAAATTTTTTATTAAAAAAAATTAAATAAATTAATTTTTTATTTAAAAATAAAAAAATATATAAAAATTAAATTTAAATTTTTTAATTTATTAATTAATTAAAAATTTAATTTATTTATAATTTAAAATAAATTTTTAATTAAAAATTTAATAAAAAATTTAATAAAATAAAAATTTAATTTAAAAAATTTTATTTTAATTTTTAAATAAAATTTTAAAAAAAAAAAATTATTTTAATTAATTTTTAAATAATTAAAAAATTAATTTTAATATAATTAAAAAAATTTTTAAATTTTTAAATTTATAAATATAAATTTAAAATTTAAAATAAATTTAAATTATTTTAAAAAATATTTAATTTTTTTTTATTTTATTAAATTTAAAAAATAAAAATATATAAAATATTTAAAATTTTATTTAAAAATTTTAATATATTAAAAATTTAATTAAATTAAAATTATTTTAAATAAAAAAATATTTTAAATTTATTTTATAAAAATTTAAAAAAAAATTTAAAAAAATTAATAAAATAATTTTAATAAAATTTTATAAAAATTATTAAAAAAAAAAATTTTAAAAAAATTTAAAAAAAAAATTTTAATAAAAATTTTATTATTAATTTTTTAAAAAAAAAAAAAATTTAATATTTTTTTTTAATAAAATTAATATTTATTAAATAAATTTTATAAAAATTTTTTTAAATTTAAATTAAAATTTTTTAAAAAAAAAATTTTTAAATTTTTTTTTTTAAAAAAAAAATTTTTAAAAATTAAATTTTTAAAATTTTAAAATAAAAAAAAAAATTTTTAAAAAAAAAATTTAAAAAAATTTTAAAAAAATTTTTTAAAAAAAAATTTTTTTTTTAAAAAAAATTAAAAATAAATTTTTTTTTTAAAAAATTTTTTTAAAAAAAAAAAAATTAAAATTTTTAAAAAAATTAAAAAATTTTTAAAAATTTTTTAAAAAAAAAAAAATTTAAATTTTTTTTTAAAAAAAAAAAAAAAATTTTTTTTTTAAAAATTTTTAAAAAAAAAAAAAAATTTTAATTTAAAATTTTAAATTTTTTTTTAAAAAATTTTAAAATTAATATTTTTATTTTTTTTTTTTAAATAAATTTAATTTTTTTTTTAAAAAAAATTTTTTTAAATAAAAAATTTTTTTTAAATTTTTTTTTTAAAAATTTATAAAATTTAAATTTTTTTTTTTAAAAAAAAAATTTTTTTTAAAAAATTAAAAAAAAAATTTAATTTTTTTAAAAAAAAATTTTTTAAATTTTTAAAAAAAATTTTTAATTTTTTTTTTTTTTAAAAAATTTTTTTTTTAAAAAATTAAAAAAAAAAATTTTTAAAAAAAATTTTTTTAAAAAAAAAAATTTTAAAAATTTTTTTTTAAAAAAAATTTTTTAAAATTTTTTTTTTAATTTTTAAAAAATTTTTTTAATTTTTTTTTTTTAAAAATTTAAATTTTAAATTAAAAAAATTTTTTTTAAAAAAAATTTAATTTTTAATTTTTTTAAAAAAAAAAAAAAAAAAAAAAAATTTTTTAATTTATTAAATTTTAAAAAAATTTAATTTTTTTTTTTATTTTTTTTTTTAAAAATTTAAATTATAAAATTTATTTAAATAAAATTAAAATTAAAAAAAAAATTTTTTTTTTTAAATTTTAAAATTTTAAAAAAAAAAAAAAAAAAATAATTTTAAATTATATTTAAAAAAAAAAATTTTTTTTTAAAATTTTTTTTAAAAAATTAAATTTTAAAATTTTTATTTAAAAAAAAATTTTTTTTTTTTAAAAAAAAAAAAATTTTAAAAATTTTAAATTTTAAAAATAAAAAAAAAAATTTTTTTTTTTTTTTTTAAAATTTAAAAATAAAAAAAATTAATTTTTTTTTAAAATTTTTAAAAAAATTTTTTTTTTAAAAAAATTTTAAAAAAATTTTTTTTTTTTTTTAAAATTTTTTTAAAAAATTTTTTAAATTTTTTTTAAAAATTTTTAAAAAAAATTTATTTTAAAAATTTTAAATTTTTTTTTTTTTTAAAAATTTTTTTTTTAAAAATTAAAAAAAATTTTTTAAAATTTTTAAAAAAAAAATTTTTTAAATTTTTAATTAAAATTTTTTAAATTTTTTAAAAAAAATTTTTTTTTAAAAAAAAATTTAAAAAAAAATTTTTTTTTTTAAAAAAAAATTTTAAATTTAAAATTTTTTAAAAAAAAAAAATTTTTTTTTTTTTATTTTTTTTTTTTTAAAAAAATTTTAATTAATAAATTAAAAATTTAATTTAAATTAAAAAAAAAATAAAAAAATTTAAATTTTTTTTTAAATTTAAAATTTTTAATTTTTTTTTTTTTAAAAATTTTTTTTAAAAAAATTTTTTATTTAATAAAAAAAAAAAAAATTATTTTTTTATTTTTAATAATTTTAAAATTTTTTTTAAAAAAAATTTTTTAAAAAAATTTTAAAAAATTTAAAAATTTTTTTTTAAATTTTTTAAAAATTAAAAAAAAATTTAAAAAAAAAATTTTTTTTTTTTAAAAAAATAAAAAATTTTTTTTTAAATTTTATTTTTTTTAAATTAAAAAAATAAAAAAAAAAAAATTTTTTTAAAAAAATTTTAAATTTTTTTTTAAATAAAAATTTTTAAAAAATTAAAAAATTTTTTAAAAAAATTTTTAAAATTTTTAAAAAAAAATTTTAAAATTTTTTTTTTTTTAAATAAAAAATTTTTTTTAAAATTTTTTTAAAAAAATATTATTATATTTCAAATAAATTTTTCTATTAAATAACTACCCCATTATATCTTTCTTTAATTAAAACCTAATATATTATCAAACATATTAACTTAAACACTATCCTTCATCACAAAACATTCCTCATATAATATCTATCAAAAATACTCTAACACCTATTCAATTATCTAAATACAAAACTACCATTATCAATAAAAAACAAAAATATTATAAATAACCTCTTATAACACTAATATTATTTTATTCCAAACTTAATTTATTCTTTTCAACACATTTCCCAAATCTAATTAACATATTCATTAAACCTTCATTAATCATTTTTCAAATTCTCACAAACTCTACTCATATTTAACATTACATATTATATTTACCTATATCACAATTAACTATATCAACAACCATATTTTCTAAAATAATAATCTACTTCATATAAAAAACTATCTCTTCAATATATTTTACATATTTATAACTTAACTATTAAATTCAACAAATCTAAATTCATTCCTATTATATCCAATTAATAATACAAATATTACATTTACAAAAAAATCTTACTTATCCTATTAACATCATTTATACTAAAAAATATTTATCTCTATAAATCAATTACAAAATTATAAATAAACAATATAAAATATATTTATATATAATACAATATCAAAATACTTACACTTTAATCACACTATAATTTTATTATCTTCTTTATATCCTTCCCTCTATATAAAAATTTTTTTTCAATCATTTCAAATTACCTACTTCATTACTTTTCATCCCATTAACCTCACAAATATCAACTCTATTATAATCATTCAAAAATAAAATTCTAATTAATTAATTTTACATATTAATCACATCATCTATATCAATTTAAATAAATTACTTAATTATTTTTATTTTTTATATCATAAAAAAATTAATCTTTTTCATATATTACCTCTTCCAATAATATTACCATCCCAATCCTTCAACACTTCCCTATCCATCTTACCAAAATCTATTTCCCTTATTATATTTTTTTAATTAATATTTAACTAACTCATTTCTATATCTAAAACATCAACTCTTTCTCCCCAATATTTTACATCAATTATTACTATTCCAATTACACCTTATTTCCTTATAATATCCTATAAACTTACTAATACAATCTCTATTCCTATATCCTCTCATATTTTCCTTTCTCTTCAAACACCCATTACCTTTTATTCACTCATATTTCTCCATTTATATCCATTTTATTAATTACCCTAATCTTACCACTATCAATTAATAATCAACTCATCTATTAACCTAACTTTTCATAATATTAATAAATTCTCCTACATAATTACATCTCCAACCCACTTCTTTCATCATATACAATTATTTCAATATCTTTAATCCTTCTATAACTTTTTAATAATCTATACTCATCAATTCCACAATCTTACAATTATTAATACTACATTATATACATTCCACTATATAATTATTCATTCATCAATAACTAATTTTTATTTACCCCTATTTTATTTTTATATAATTTTTAATATATTTTTCCTCTTTATTACACTTATTACTTTCACTTTTATTCTTCTTTATTAAATAAAAATTCTTTCAAATATTATATCTCCTCCTATTTTCTCTTTAATCAATTATTTTATCATACTACTATCAACATTTATTAAAATTTACAACAACATACTAATTAATACAACTAAATTAATTCCTA
>JAVBHU010000382.1:0-7500 GCA_034768395.1 Linum lewisii | reverse complement strand
TCCCACACCACAATACACAACACATTACCATTCATACCATCCAATCAAACTACACCACCTTTCACAACACACCATCCCCCAAACATCATCCCCCATACACACAACAACTACCCACTACAATCACACCCACATCAACCAACATACCCAATCTCATCCCCAACCAAACAACCCAAACAATTCCCAAATCCCTTCCCCTCTTTCACAAATCCATATTCACCACTAAAATAACACATAACTCAACTCACACAACCAATCCAACCCTTCTCCATATACACAATCACCCTATTACTAACCTAATCTTTCTAACTTTATCCCACATAAATTTCATAATACTACCTTATACAATTCAATTTATCAATACCCCCCACCTCCTCTACTAATAACCCCCCCCCCCCCTAACAAAATTACTTCATCTTCAATCTCCCACTTATATTCTAACATCATCACCCTTTCTTACCAAAAAACTCAAATCACAACACCCAATCTACTATCATAAATAAATCTCCATATTCTATCTACTAACTCATATTCACTTTACTTATTTTATCCTAATATCCCCCCCTAATCAACATAATCACCTACCATATTCTCTAACTCAAAACTACATTCTTCAATCCACCCCCCCATTTCACACCTTTATCTATTCCACTTCTCCATATCTAATACTCCTTATATTTCTCTATCTCTACCCAAACAATCTTATTTTAACTCCCCCATTAAATTACTAATTTCTACCTCCACATTCTAATACTATAATGCATCATAATCTACTCCTTTTTATATAAACCTCTCACTCATAACACACAAAACCCCAAACACCCCCCATCACCACTATAATATATATCTCTCACCCATTAATAACCAATCTATTAAAGATTTTATCAATCACTACTCCTAAACATTATCTTAACAAAATCATTCCTCATTCCTTCCAACTATCATCCATTAACCCTAATACACTACAACCTACACTAAACTTCATACCACAAATACAAACCTTCAACTATTCTCTAAACACACTTCAAACTTCTATAACTACAATTATAATCTTAAATCCACATAACCCTTACAAATTATTATCTATTTTTTCATAATAATTATCAACCACTCCTCTTAAATTATCTTTTAATATCATCATAAATTCATTAATTATTACTATACAATATTAACACAAATATCTTACACTCAAAACCTTATAATTTTACTTTAACATCTTACAATTTAATTATTAAATCTAAACACACTTACATATTACATACCTCAATACATAATTAATCTCTCCTAATTATTATTTTCCTATCACAATAATTCTCACCTTCTTTATAAAAAATCCATTCTTTACACATTATATATCTAATTTTACACAATTACATTTATATATTTCATCCCTTTACCACCACTTCTTTCAAAATTCATCCACATCATCAAAATATTATTCTACTTTATCAATACACAACATTCAACTCTCCTCATACACCAAAACCATACTACCCTCAACCAAACATTCAATCTTCACCCCAACCACCCACATCTATATCACACAACCACCACACTCAATACACACAATACTACAAACAAACTACAATATCTCAAAAAACATCACATCAAAATAAACAACACAAAAACCACCTTTATTAAAATCTTCATTACTCATCCTTACCTATTACACCTCATTTTTAACTCAAACATCAACACCTATCCTTTCTTTCTCACTCATATCACATTCCCCCACCAAACCAACTCAACCATCCACCTTACTAATAACACCAAATTAATCTACAAAACCTCTCTTACCAACCTAAACATTACATCTTATACCACAAATAAACAAATCACAACCACTATCACCACACAAACACATCTCACACTCAAAACCCCAAAACAAATCCCACAAAAAAACCACCCCCACTACAACTCACATACATCAATTCCACAAACTCCCCCAACCACAACCATTCACCACCTACAACTCTCCATCTAAATAACATACCTTTAAACCACCCACCCCCACTCATCATATAAAACAAAACTAAAAACAAAAACTCCCCCCGACCCATCCTACAAACAAATACCACAAAACCAAACCAAATCTAATAACTAACCAACAACAATCACACTCCCCTACCACTCACTATTAATCCTATACACTATATACACCACCATCCTCTAACACACTAAAACAACATTCCATCCACCAAACCTAACAATCTATACCTACATTACACTAACCACAACATATTCTAACTAATTTTCCTTCTCTTAAACTTTACTCTCACTTCCTATCTCCATTCATTCTATTCCAAAATTTTTCATTAAAAAACTTTTATAATAACATATACTACTTAAAAACCAACAAAACATCTAAAATCAACAAACAACCTTTCCAAACCAAAACAAAAATTCAAAAAACAACATTAAACAATAAAACAAACTATTTATTAATCTATACCAAACTTCTAAATTTCCAAATCAATTCCAACATTCACAACTACCTAATATAAAAATTCCCCACACTCTTCAATTCACATACTTTCTTTAAACCACCATCTCTTCTAATCCAAATAAATTTCTCCATTACTCTACCACCCTCTCTTCCTACACCCCCTACAACACAACACCCCAACCCCCCACCAAAACCACTAAATTCACAAAAAACTCATCTTTCAACAAAAACCAATCTAATCACAACCTTACATCAAATCAACCCAACCTTCACAACCACCACCATTAATACTCTCTTCCTATCTCATTCTCATATTTTTAAACTTTAATTTTATATCTCAAAATTCTCTAAATAACAATAATTCTATCCATCCACTACTCACCCACTCCTAACTATAATACATTCAATAATTTATCTATCTTCTCTACTTTTCTACAATATTTACTATAAAATTATCTTTATCTTCTACAATTTCACCAACTATCCAAATTCCCTCAACCAATCACTTCACCCCTCTACCCCAATCCAAACAAATTCTTCCATTCACTATAAATTTACCCACAAATCATACCATATTTTCCTCCAATCTTCTATCATTCACACTAACAATATCCACAAACCCCCCAACCACAACACCACTAACACACCACACCCCCAACCAACCAACCCTCACCAAACATCCAAACCACCACACCCATAACTCAACACCCACCAAACCCACACCCAACCACCACAAAACACCCTACACCATACTAAACAACCACAAAATCCACAACAAATAAAACACCACAATACTACATCAAACCACACACATCAAACCAACACCCAAACCAACACCAACCCAACACAACATAAAACAAAACCCCAACCCAAACCCAAAAACCACAACCCCACCAACACAAACCCCCACCACAAACCCAACCAACACACAACAAACCAACCCAACACACCCCAACAACACCCACCATACAACCACAACAAACACTCAACCACAACTCACTAAACCACAACCCAACACAACAACACCCAAAACCCCCACACACCCACAAACACCCACACCACCAAACCACCCAACACCAACAAACACCCAACTCACCCAAACACCCAAACACAAACACCACAACCAAAACACAACCAACAACCAACACCCCCACAACCAACCACACAACCAACAAACCAAACCACCCACCACCAACAAACCCAACAAACAAACACCACAACACCAACCAACAAAACCCAACAACCCACCACCCCACACACAACCAAAACAACCACCAACCCAAACCCCCCAACAACCACACAACCAAACACAACCCAACAACCACCAAACACACAAAACCAACACCCCCCACCCACACCCCACCAAACCCACCAACACCCAACAAAAACCAAAACACACACCAAAACACCAACCAACACCACACACAACCCACCCAACCAACAAAAACAAACACACCAAACCCAAACACCACCCACCACACACAACAAACCAAACAAAACCAAACAAACCCCACCACCACACTACCACAAACCCCACACACCACACAACACCAACCCCCAACCAACCACACAACAAAAAACCCACCAACAACACACCAACAAACACCACCAACCAACACCCAACACACACCACCAACAACACCACAACACACAACCCAACAACACCAAAAAAAACACACACCCCACCAACACAACCAACCAAACAAACCCCCCCCCCCCCCCCCCCCCCCCCCCCCCCCCCCCCCCCCCCCCCCCCCCCCCCCCCCCCCCCCCCCCCCCCCCCCCCCCCCCCCCCCCCCCCCCCCCCCCCCCCCCCCCCCCCCCCCCCCCCCCCCCCCCCCCCCCCCCCCCCCCCCCCCCCCCCCCCCCCCCCCCCCCCCCCCCCCCCCCCCCCCCCCCCCCCCCCCCCCCCCCCCCCCCCCCCCCCCCCCCCCCCCCCCCCCCCCCCCCCCCCCCCCCCCCCCCCCCCCCCCCCCCCCCCCCCCCCCCCCCCCCCCCCCCCCCCCCCCCCCCCCCCCCCCCCCCCCCCCCCCCCCCCCCCCCCCCCCCCCCCCCCCCCCCCCCCCCCCCCCCCCCCCCCCCCCCCCCCCCCCCCCCCCCCCCCCCCCCCCCCCCCCCCCCCCCCCCCCCCCCCCCCCCCCCCCCCCCCCCCCCCCCCCCCCCCCCCCCCAAAAAAAAAAAAAAAAAAAAAAAAAAAAAAAAAAAAAAAAAAAAAAAAAAAAAAAAAAAAAAAAAAAAAAAAAAAAAAAAAAAAAAAAAAAAAAAAAAAAAAAAAAAAAAAAAAAAAAAAAAAAAAAAAAAAAAAAAAAAAAAAAAAAAAAAAAAAAAAAAAAAAAAAAAAAAAAAAAAAAAAAAAAAAAAAAAAAAAAAAAAAAAAAAAAAAAAAAAAAAAAAAAAAAAAAAAAAAAAAAAAAAAAAAAAAAAAAAAAAAAAAAAAAAAAAAAAAAAAAAAAAAAAAAAAAAAAAAAAAAAAAAAAAAAAAAAAAAAAAAAAAAAAAAAAAAAAAAAAAAAAAAAAAAAAAAAAAAAAAAAAAAAAAAAAAAAAAAAAAAAAAAAAAAAAAAAAAAAAAAAAAAAAAAAAAAAAAAAAAAAAAAAAAAAAAAAAAAAAAAAAAAAAAAAAAAAAAAAAAAAAAAAAAAAAAAAAAAAAAAAAAAAAAAAAAAAAAACCACCCCACCACCACCCCAAACAAAACACACAAAAAACACCACAACCCCAACCAACCACAACCACCAAACACAACCACACCACCACAAACAACCCCCCCCCAAAAACCACCCCACACCCAAAAAAACACACAAACCCAACACAACCACACCACAACAACACAACCACCACACAACCAACAAACCACCCCCACCCAACAAACAACCACCACACCACACCCACACCCCAACCCACCCAACACCCAAAAAACCAACACCCACCCCAACAACCAAAACCAACAACCCCACAACAAACCCCACCAACAACACAAACCCACCACACCCACCCCCCCCACCAACACACAACCACACACAACACCCACCCACCAAACCAACACCAACACCAAACACCAAACACCCACACCACACAAAAACCCAACCCCCCCACCCAAACACAACACCCAACAACCACACCACAAACACCACAAAACCACCACAAAAACAACACCACCAAACACCACCAAAACACCCCACCACAAAACACCAACAACACCACAAACCAAACCCCAACAACAAACCAAAACAACCCCCACCAAACCCCACACCAACACACACCAAAACCAACCCCCCCACAAACCACAACCCAAACCAACCCACCCAACCCCCCCCACCCCAAACCCACACCAACCAAAACCCCACCCAAAACACCCAACCACACAAAAAACAACACCCAAACAACAACAAAACCCACCCCAAACCAACACAAAACCCAAACCAACAAACCAAACCCAACACCAAAAACCCCACACCAACAAAACACCCCAAAAACCAAACCCACACCCCCAACAACCCCCACAACAACACACCACCACAACAAACCAAAACCCAAACACCAACCAAACACCAACACCCCAACCCCCCCACACAACCACCCCACACCCCCAACCCACCAAACCAACCCACACACCCCAAACAAACAACACACCCAAACAACAACCCCCAACAAAAACCAAAACCCCCAACCCAACAAACAACCACCCACAACACCCAACCAAAACCAACAAACCCACAACAAAACACCCCCAAACACACAACACCCCAACACCCAAACCACAAAACCCACACCCCCACCACCCCCAACACAAAACACCACAACACACAAACACAAAACAACCCCACCACACCCACCCCCCCCCACCACCCACCCAAACCCCACACCCCCAACAAACCCCAACACACCCAACAACCCACAACCAAACAACCCAACAAACAAACCAAACCAAACCAACCACCCACAAACCACCCACAAACCAACACCCACCCCACCCCACCAACACACACAACAAACCCCCCCAACCACCCAACAACACCCACAACCCACCCAACACCACAAACACACCCCCAACAACCCACCCCCCCACAAACAACACCCCAAAACCAACAACACCCCAAAACCCCACACCCCAACCCCACCCACCAACAACCCCCCCACCACACCCCCACCCCAACCCACCCCACCAACCAACACCCACACCCAACCCACCAAACCCCAACACCCCCCCCCCCCAAACAACCCCCACCACACACCAACACAAACCCCCCACCACAACCCCCCAAAACCCAACACCAAACCACAACCACCCCCAAACCCCACCAACCACCCCACCACCAACCAACCAAAACCCACAACCACAAACCACCCAAACAACCCCCAACCAAAACAACCACAACACCCCAACCAAACCCCCCCCACACCAACCCCCACCCCCCCCCCAACAACACACCACCCCAACCCCCACCCACACCCCAACCCCAAACCACACCCCCCCAACCCACAAACCAACCCCCCCCAAACCCACCACAACACCACACCAACCCCCCCACCAACAACACACCCCACACCCCACCACACCCCAAAAACACCACCACAACCAACAACAACCAAACCCCACCAACAACCCACAACACCACCCCCCCAAAACCACACACACCCACCCCACCCAAACCACCACCAACCCAACCAACCCACAAACAAAACAACCAAACCCAACCCCCCACCAACCCCAACACCCACCACACCACACCACCCACACACAAAAAAACACAACCAACCCAACCCCAAAACCCAACCACCCACAACCCACAAACCCAAACCACACCAACCCACACCAACCAAACCACCCCCACACACCCCCAAAAACCACCCCCCCCCCCACCACACCAACCAAACCCCACACCCACCACAACCCCACCACAACCACAACACAACAACCCACCACAACCAACCAAACACCCACCCCAAAACCCCAACCAACCAACACCACACCCCCCCCACCCCACACACCCAACCCACACCCCACCACCACCACCCCCACCCCCCCACCCAACCCCCCCCAAACCCCCCCCCCAAAAC
>JAVBHU010000381.1:0-23452 GCA_034768395.1 Linum lewisii | reverse complement strand
AAAACTAGTTTTCAACATTTAATTTTAAAATGTTATCCTTCGATTTAACTAGTTCCAAGTTGTTAACTAGTTAATTTTTACTTTCAGCAGAAAAATATTTAAATTTTTGTTTAACTCTGTTTTATCAAGTTAAAGTTAAACCGATCAAGTTAAAAGTTATCTTCCGAGTTAAGTTTTTTCTCGATTTAAATTACTTAACTTACGAGTTAATAGTTAACAATGGGTTTTAACTAGTTAACCCCCCCCTTTTTAAATTGAAAAAATTTTTATTTTTCTAATAATCTTTTTTGCTTTTATCTACTGAGTTATTTTAGTTTCTACTCGAGTTAAATGTTATCTATGGGTTTAAACTATTTAACAAGTTATTTAGTAAAAAAACCCAAGGATCCGTTATTAATTATTGTTATTTCAACAACCCAAAATTTCACATTTTATGTTACTAAAAAATCCCAAACTACATCAGTCACTGAACTTAATATGTGACATATTAGAACTCAACTTTGAAAACATGCCAAATCAGTCATTAAACTTTAATATTGACAAATCAGTCACTGAACTTCAATATTTGGACAATCAGTCACTGAACTTTAATATTTGACAATCAGTCACTGAACTTTAATATTTGACGAATCAGTCACCTCGTCTTCAACCTCTCCTCTGGCGAGGACTGACTTCCAATTTGCAGGTCTTCCTTCCTCACCTTCAGCAGTACGACCAGCAGCTGCCTCCCTGGTTGCCGGGTTCCGATCATAGCCTCCGTCTCCGCCACCTCCTCTTCCTCCTATGCCGTCGATAGACAACCTCCCTCTCGCCTCCTCTCCCGAGGCTTCTCCCCTACTCCTAGCCGGAAGCGGTGCGGCGGCGGGCTACTGCAACGGAAGTGAAAGGAACCGCTCTCTCCCGAGGTTTCTCCCCTACTCCTAGCCGGAAGCGGTTTTGCGGCGGCTGGGCTAAGTGAAATTGGTGACGTCGGAGCCACCTGAACCAGAGGAAGGAGAGTGGCGGAGGTTTTGAAAGCGATGGCAGCAGTCAGACTAGCCGCGGCGACAAGGGAACTCGTCGGATTGACAGACAGCGGGTGGCGGGATAGAGATGGGTGGAGCGAAGGGATAGGAATCAGATGAGTTGGTTAATTGGTATTTTTCAAAATACCTAAACTGCCCCTAGGTTTATGGAGTTTGGAAACAGTCCAAACAAAAAACTCCTAGACGCAGATCTTGTGCCCTAACTTGGACCCGTGTAAAAAATGACCAAAATTTAACAAAATAATATAATAATTTTTTTAGAACCAACCTTTATAAATACATGAATTTTTAATTCTATAAATTAATAATAAGTATAATTCATTAAGAATTTTTATAACTAGGATAATGCAGTAAAATATGAATATATAGTTGTTTGTTTCTTCGAAGTTCAAGTCTAGTAGAAGTTCATCGTGAACTTTCTTAGTGCACTCAAAATCTCTAGTGTTTCTTCTCTAATTTTAACAAATATTTTGAAGAGGGTCGATGCAGCTTTAAGCGCTTCCTTTCTTGGGAGCCGTTCCAAAGGTGTTGAATCATCATCTTCTTCATCTCATCGAACTCCCAACGGCGTCGGCAAAATTTTTCTAAACTTTGTGCCGCAATACATTCATCATTTTCACCTTGATACTCCAACAATCGACTTACATCATCGTGTTACGATAACCCATATCATTACCCCAAGTTCATTAACATCTTCTTCAAAATTTATTTTCGAGCGGCTTTCATCCTTGACGGATTTTGCAATGTCGAAGCAATTTGCTATGTGCCTTGATGAATATCCAACGTCAAGATGCGATTGCAAGATACATGCATCTAGACATTAATTTTTTCCGGACTCGATAAATGTAATTGCATCCCTCCAATACTTTTCGGTAAAATCTCTTACGATAGAGCACCTTGAAGCATCTTATTATCCTGGCATCGCATGGTTAGATTTTTGACATTCATGTTCGGCGGCAGAAAAAAAAACAACTCCACATTTGTAACCTCAATAAATTTTGGGCAGGACCAATTATCCACAGCTAATAAAAACTCTTCTGCCATGCATTCTTTGATCAAACCACGAAACATATTCTTCAAAAAGCACCCCGGTCATCCATGCTCTTTTCTTGGCCGATAATGATAATTTTAAACTGTTCAAGTTGATGTTCTCAAAGCAACGTGGTTTTTGCGTACTTACCAATGATCCATAGCGGGACTTTTTCAGAGCCACTCCTGTTGCAGCAAATAACAATGGTAGGGTATTTTTTATCTTTTTTTCTTCCTTCGAGTTGTTTTGTTGCAAGGGAGTGATTAGCTTGTAACCTGAAAAATAAACCGTCTCATCCATGTTAAAAACATCTTTCATGGGAAACTGATCTATTTTTTGTCTTATGGACTCCAACTTGCTCTCCATTCTTGTGTATCGACCGATCCACTTTTTCCGAAACGACGAAATGACTTGATGCCATGTCGTTGCTTGAACTTATCAAGCCATCCTTGGGGAAAGTGGTTCTCTACGGGATGTTGGGGTTAAGGAGTTGTAATGTCGCATTAGCCTTCTCCAAATTACATCACTGTCATATTCACGCGATCTTGATATTTGAATAAAAACCATTCAAAGTAATCTTCTACAGTCCGGTATTTGGGTGGCTTGTGATGTTAGGAAGCTCCTCCTTAATCTAATTCAACCAATAGGTACTCGACGATCGTACTTTCAATGGAATGTTTGGTCAAGCCACTCCATCAAATCTTTTTGGGTGCATGAGGATGATCTCTCTTGTACTCACTAACTGTTTACGTATTTGATCGGTCATGATAGACTTTTGGAACCTTTCAAATGAGAAGTCATTGTTGAATTTGTTTTACAAATTTTCATTGTATTTAAATAATCAGTTCACCCATATATTCGATGAATTTATATTAAAAGTATGATCAAAAATATATCAAAGGTCACATTTATGATTGTAATTAAGATAATACAATGAACCTTAAAATTAAGTTTATCAAAATTAATAAAGTCATTACATGTATTCAATGAATTATAAAAGTCATTTTGACAAACACATTAAAATAACATCTTCGAATTAATAATTATTAATTTATCAATAACTAAAAATATATAAATTAATACTTTATGTGATCCCGACTATATTAAATAATAGGGTTTTATATATATTAAATCTTTGTTGCCAAAAGACTAAAGAGGAGAAGAATGATGAACAAAATTAGATGAGGAATTGAGGCTCTTCTTATTTTACAGAAAGTTATAGGTGCTAAATGTATTTGAAGTGTAGGGTCAGGAGGAGGGGTAGTTTAGGTATGTTTAAATTTGAAATTTTCTTTATTTTCAGGAATTTTTTCCCTAGAAAATAGCTATGTTTTCGAAAATTTTTTTTATAGAAGTCATATCTTTTAACATACGAACCGAAATTGTAATTTTTTTTTTTGCGTCAATATCTTATATTTTCAAAGAGAAATCCAACAAGACCGCTCTAGATATACTTTCAATGAACTTTTAAAATCATATTTTAAACTATTTAAATTGAAAAAAAAAAATAATAACAAATTTAAACACTATAATAACTCTTTAAACACTGTAATAACTACTTACAACACCGCAATAACTACTTTAAACATTGCAATAACTACTTTAACAAATATTATAAAATGTAACAACCCGTTACGGTTCTTTGGAGTTAGATGTGATTTTGGGACTGAACGGTTGTGATCAGTGTGTTCAGTTTTGTTCTTTGGCTAGATTTTTTTTCATGGTTAAAAAGGAGGGGGACTTCATGCAATGGGTAGTGTCCAAACGTACATGGGATGACAATTGAGTACGGGCATTGGGTAGTGTCCAATGGTTGTAGTCGAGCCTTTGACAACGGGCGTTGCAGAGAGGCCAAAAACGCATCAAACCAAGATTTAGGATTTAAGAAGAATCCATTAAATTGTTGAATTAATCCTTATGGCAATCAAAGGGTTAAAATACATCATCATCCAATACAAAAACTTCCCTAGTGTTCATCTAATCTAAACAATCCAAGAAATTTTGTTGCTCATGTTTTCGAGAGAAATCAAAAGAAAACAATGGAGAAGAATACCAAGAGATGGTCATCTTGTTTTATGATAGATTATCCTCTTGATCTAATTGAACCTCTGGCCGATCCTTGCTTGCTTCCGCTCAAGCGTGCGATGAATATCTCCAAAATGCTCTTCAATGGTGTCTAACTGTAAAGAAAAGTTTATAAACTAATCTCCTGTCAAAAACCTTTTCCTAGTGAAGTAGGCAACTTTTCCCGTCTGGGTAGCTTACATGACGTGTAAGCTAACTCTATTTTTAGCTTACACGGTTATGTAGCTTTAAATGCAAACACTATGGTTTTTTTCTTAAAAAAACGGTCCATTTCCTTCCGATTGAGCTCTTCCTTTGATCTAGATCACTCCATGGGGTCCAGAATCATGCGTCGCTCAATGCTCCACTCCCGTTTCGATTTCCTAACGTCATTTATTACCTAAAATACATAAAAAATATGCAAAATAATGTAAAATTGGCCCTAAGACCAAAAGGGAACTAAAATCATATGAAATCACTCAAACGAGATCAAATAGTCACGAAAATGTCGTCCATTGAGGACTGACTACACCAATATTGGGGTGCATAATCCAACAGCCGTTGTCTACCTATAAACAACAAGCATTGTGATCTACCCAACGACCGTTGTGCTTTCAATATTAAAGGACCTATTGGGAAGTAGTTTTTTTTGGATGATTGAAGATTTTACTGACCAAATGCAAGAAATAGTTGTGCATCAAAGTAATTAGAAAGACTTGAAGAAAAAAAATCAAACTAATCTCTATTTCAGACTAATCGCCTGACCCAATAGATGTCGGAGGCCTAGTCGCCTGGTCCTCAGTTATGTGGGTACCTCGTAACCAAAGGGGGGAATTAGTAGTGAGTTCAAGAAGTAACTGGGCGATTGTAGGAATTGTAGGTAGGTGAACAGAATAACGTACCACACGCGGAGTTTGGTCTTGTCGGGTAAGAGAGTGTCCCTCTATCTTCAAAGGGGTCAGGTTGTATTTACAGCCCCAACCTCCTTTCTTGGTCGCAATGATCAATCTTAGCGTCCATGATGACCTCTAGGATTGATGCCACGTACCCTTGCTTCGCCCAAACCCTAAAGCTGCTAGGGCCGTCAGTAGTGGGTTTATTACTCCTTATTGGGCCGCTGCCCCCAATCGCATATGGGCTAAGTCAACGATCGCCTAAATCGTTGACTATCTTCCTGTAGGCCCTTTTGTGGGCTAGTCCGAAGCCATAATTGTCGGGCCCGGGGGGCCTATCAATTGACCCCCAAACTCTTGGCTAAGCTTTGCTTAGAGGGAGGGCTAATAATCGCCTAAGCCTAGCTCCATCAATTGCCCCAAGCCCTTGGCTAAGCTCTTGTTTAGGGGAGGGCTTATAATCGCCTAAGCTTGGCTTCACCAATTTCCCCCAAGTCTTTAGCTGAGCTCTTGTCTTGGAAGGAGTCTGGCGATTACAAGAAGGGTTTTTAATGGTCTCTAGACGATAATTGCCTGATAGCGTTAGGACTTTTCCGCCGAATTGCCACGTGCCATTTCTGCTGTGCCACGCAACCATCCGTCTTCCGGCGCATTCATGTAACTTCCCCTAACAAAGTGTGCTCGAGGAAGTTGGGGAAACACCTTTCAGAGGCCGCTTTATAGGTAGCCATGATTCGCCTACAACGCGTTAGGTCGTCTCCTCCATCACGGCTGGGCAATTCACTTTCAAGCGATGGTTCGCCTCCTCCATCTTCCGATCCTTCTTCCTGCCACTATATAACCCTGCTCTCCCCCTTTCTCTTTTGTTTTTACACTCTCTATTGTAACATCCCAACCTTTTCATAACAAGATACTGTCTACTTTGGGCCCAGCCCTCACGTATTTGTTTTTGGGTGTTGGTGGGATGGAACCCATGACCTCCTCCTCTCAAGATCAAACCCCACCACTACAACCCAAATGCGTCATGTTAGTTAAGGTTGAATATTCCACATAGCCCATGGATCTCCCCGTGCTTTGTTGATGTGGGATTTGCCTAGGATGTCACATACACCCTCCTAGGGACTCAACGTCCTCGTTGAGGTTTGCCCCCCATCATTCGTTCAAGAGGGGACGGGTGTAACACCCAAACCCGAATCAGCTCGGTCAACCCGAGGTTGAACCGGTATCGGGTATTATTACCAGTGAAAAGCGACAGAAGAAACAAACAAAATCCGAGCTTAAAATAAGAGTTCAAGTGAGAGGTCTCCATAGACCAAGAAACAAAAACCGTTTGCAACTCCAAATCCATCATAAAACTCATAAAAATCCAACATAATCAGAAAATTACATAAATCCAGGTAAAAACTCCCAAAATGTCCCAAGTCAACTGAAATAAAAATAGGTCAACTCCATGAAGGCACCAGTCTTCAACCTCATAGCTTCAGTCCAGCATTCCCGGAATCCACCCTCAACTTCTGGCTCCACACCACTCTCTCTAGCTACGAGATCCTGTAAGGGAGGAAGGGATCAATTTCCTATTGAAATTGAGTGAACCCATGGGCTACCTACACGTTGTCCTACTCTATGGAGCGGTCCCATCTCCGCACAAGACATTCAACAATGGAACCAACCAACCCCCCTTTCCATATTTTAATTTCCTAAAGCAGTCTAGGTGATCACGTTGGTCAGTTCTCGTTCTCAAGCACAATTCATAATGATAGAAACACACAGCAGTAATTCATCAATCCACAGCATTACGCAGAGCATCATCTCATCACATCCATCAATCAAGTCATCATCACAACCACAAGCACACGAACATACACATTCATGTTAACTAGGTGAGTTATTAGGCGCCAAGGAGTTATCCACACCACCACGCCGGCCATCACACAACCAGACGCTCCGCTAGGGATCCTTCCACGAAGGAGAGAACGACATCGACGCATCCTCAAGGGATCCTTCCACTAAGGAGAACGGACAAACCATCTTGGTACCCAACCAAGGGATTCACCCCAGTGAATCAGACTCAAACCATCGGTATTTGGGGGTGGGGTAGTGTGGGCTCCTTCAGGTTCTACTTTGACATTCAAATACCAACACCACAAATCCAACTCATCACAGCTCATTCTCAAGGCACAATTCACATTCATCCACATTCACATCACAATACACGGTTCTCAGTACATCCCCGGGTTCCTCGCTCCAGCCACGACCACAATACAACACTCACAATCAACCAAAGGGTAAACCGGCTAGCTCACCGGCCACCCCCCTGCAAGTACAGGGGAGGCCATTGTCATGAGTCTAGGAGTCACCCACCTGTTCCTCTTATTCAGAGCGACCCCACATTGGCAGGGCAACTCTCCTGCATCCACAACTAGCAATTTATAACATCATAACACTTGCACCCATTCCCAACCACGCTAACTCACATTCCTATGTCGAATCATTAGTCAATTCATTTCAGTTCACACCCAACCCCAATCATAGCAATCAACATCAACAATCAATCACGGCAATCATCAATGGCAATCAAGTACATTCACAGAACAGTTTATCCTTTTTACGCTCATCATCTTCATGCATAACCTAGGTTTTATTCTAAGTCCAATTGAAACTCCTCACGCTGTCAAACTACCTACACAACGCTAGGCCCTCACCTGGAATAGAAGACGAGGCTCTAATTCGTCTTCTAGTTCCCCAGAAACTCGAACTCCAACCTCCAAACTCGTAGCTCTACCCTTCCTTACTGCTCACGACCTACACCCAGAAACCCAAAATCGAGGTTAGCGATCTCTTCTCCTCGTCGCTACGAATCCATAGCAACAAACGGAACTCAATTCCGACCTCTACAGCTCCCGGAATCACTCTTCGAAGGTTGCTTGAAGTTGGTTCGTCAATGGTTTCGGGGGGGAGAGGAGAAGAAAGGGGAGACGAAAATACGGATTACTGTGCATTTTCCGTCCTTTTATGCACGAAATGGTGCGCCTGGGGTGTCAAAATGTGCGCCGGCGACATTGACCCTAAAGGCGCACATTTTGAATATTCCGCGAAAGTTTGCTGAATTAATTGAAAAGTGCGCCTGACACTTCCAAATGTGCGCCTGCGCACATTAGGGCCCGAAATGAGCACTTTTGGTACTGTTCACAGTTCCCCTCTTTTGCAACTTCGACCCGGCACACACCCAAACGTCCCGAACTCAAGAGACCCTCTTAAGTACCGTTTCCGGCACTCTAGTCACCCAAACTTGAGTTCTAACCGTTCGGTTGGGGGGGATGTTACAACGGGGAGAGGCTCTGATACCACTTGTGATGACACTCGATTTGACGTGATTATCAGCCTCATTTAAGCGACATTTCTTGCTTGGAACGTGGTTTTAGGGGTAAAATAGCGAATATTCACTCAACTACCTATTTCCTACGATTTGGTTACTTTGGCCCTTTTTGGGTCTATTTGATGGTTTTCTAGTGTTTTTGCGTAAGCACAGGTTTTTGCCGTCAAATAAAGTAGCATGGACGTGTCCAAGGCATAGGAACATCAAGGAACTGAACCGAAATCGATTAAAGGAGCCAGTCAAAGTCAAACCGAAAATCAGCCCATTCACACTTACACATTCGGCGAAACAAGCTCACATCTTCGGCGAAAATAACAGTGTAAACCAACTGATGTCAAGAGAAGAACATCTTCGGCGGAAAGAGCCCAGGGTTTTCGGCGAAGATGCAAGGGAAATCACTGGCGCCAACAGAAGGATGGTTTCGGCGAAATTAATCAACTGCTCGGACCCGAAGACATTGAACAGCCGGCGGAGCCCTGAACTCAAAGCCAGTTTCGCCGAAACTATCCCTATGGTTTACCAGAAAACTAACGTTATTGTTGAATCAGATTTTATTTACCAGAAAACTAACGTTTTCAACGAAGTCTGTGTCTATCAACTGATTGAGCAACAAAAGAAGAACAAAAATCTGGAAAATGAAATCATAACTCATAAGATGTTGCTACTACGATCACTAACCAATACACTTCTAAAACCCCTAATTTGAACAGGATCGAATTGCATGAACATCAATTTCCAGAACCAGTAAGCTCCCAATACAGTATACCACACGAAGTTACCTGAATCTGAAGATCCCTGTTGAGAGCAAGCTGTGAAGAACGAGATCACAGACTGACATCAGTACAATGAGTGAAAATTTCAGAAGAGACATGAAGCAATCGAGAATCACCTGATTGATCTGAGACGAGGAGGTTGGTTATAAGGGGGATCTGGGAAGGCTTAAGTGGGGTTTTGGGATTGATTGAAAGAAATCCCTAGCTACCAGTAGAGATCGAGAAGAGGAGATGCAGAATGAAGATGGCCGCTGTTCGTGAGGGTGAGGAGCTCGAAGCTCAAAGCTGCTGACTGTTGTAGTTTTGGGTTTAGGCAGAATTAGAAAGAATTAGAACAAGTCGGCGGAGAAGCAGTCGGCGGAGGAGGACACGGTCAGTAGAGGGGGAAGAAACCACCGGAGGAGGAAGCAGGTCGGCGAAGGGGGGAAGAATAGTAGGAAGCTTTCGGAGGAGAGAAGATGATTGTTCCGAGACAAGCTCGAAGAACTGATCGCTGAGAGTCGAAGAAGGGGGGGTCATTCAAAGTTTTGTCGCAGGCAAATGAGCTTTGTCGCAGGCGGCCTGCGACAAAGCTGTCACAGACAACGCTTTGTCGCAGGCGGCCTGCGACAAAGCTTGTCGCAGACAGCTGTTTGTCGCAGGCTGCCTGCGACAAAGCTTGTCGCAGACAGAAGTTTTGTCACAGGCCGCCTGCGACAAAGCTGTCACAGGCAACGCTTTGTCGCAGGCCGCCTGCGACAAAGTTGTCACAGGCGGGTGGTTGCCTGCGACAAACCTGTACGCCTGCGACGAGCTTTGTCACAGGCCGCTTTTTTTGTCGCAGACGGCCTGTGACAAAACTGCCGTTATGTTGTAGTGTAACCCGTTCGGTTGGGCGGGGATGTTACAAGTCTCCACAACTTCAAGGATTTCGTCCCCGAAATCATCCCTAACTCATCCTAGCAATATGACACCGAACACACCCTAGACCTTCTTGGAACCAACACCACCATAAGCAAACACAAAAGCATACATCAAGGGAAGTTAATACTGAATCATACACTTCCACTAACTCCGGGTACGCCGCCTCATACTTTCCTCAGTCTCCCAGGTAGCCGACTCGCTCTCATGGTTCCTCCATACCACCTTGAGCTGCGGAATCTGCTTATTCCTCAAGACCCGGACTTGCCTATCCACGATCGCGACTGGCTTCTCCTCATAAGTTAAGTCTTGCTCAATCTCCACCTCCTCCGGCTGAATTACATGAGAAGGGTCCCATGGTACTGCCTGAGCACGCTCACATGGAACACGTTGTGTATCCTTTCCAACTCCCTCGGCAAAGCCAACACATAAGCCACGGACCCGACTTAGCGAGGATCTCATAAGGACCGATGTACCGAGGCGCCAACTTCCCTTTCTACCGAAACGCATCAGCCCTTTCCACGGCGACACCTTCAAGAATACCTTCTCTCCAACATTGAAACTCAGCTCCCTAGCACGACCGTCGGCATACGCTTTTTGCCTATCTTGAGCCGCTCTCAATCTCTCCTTGATAACCTTAACCGATCAGCCGTCTCTTGCACAACTTGAGGACCCGACAACACCCTCGCACCTTCCTCATCCCAACACAATGGCGTCCTACACCTCCTCCCATACAAGGCCTCAAAAGGAGCGGACTTCAAACTACTATGATACGAATTATTATAGGCGAACTCAATCAAGGTAGCAATTCAGTCCAAGGGGTTTGAAACTCCATAGCACAGCTTCTCAACAACTCCTCCAAAGTAAGGATCGTTCTCTCCGATTGCCCATCCGTCTGAGGATGATACGCCGTCGAGAACTTGAGCTTAGTTCCCAAAGCTGTATGCAGCCCCTCCCAAAAATGAGACGTGAAACTCGGGATCCCGATCAGAGACAATGGATTGAGGAACCCCATGCAAACCTTACCACCTCTTCTATATATAACTTTGCCAACACCTCCACACTAGGCTTGAACCGAATGGTATGAAATGCGCAACTTTCGTCAAACCGATCAACTATTACCCACACGGCATCCTTCCCCTCTCTAGTCGGCGGAAAGCCCGACACAAAGTCCATGGTGATGTCCGCCAAACTTCCACTCCGGAATAGGTAGGGACTGAAGTAACCCACCCGGAGCTCTATGCTCCGCCTTAGCCTTCTGACAAACCAAGCAAGTCGCCACATAACGAGCCACATCTTCTTCATTCCTGGCCACCAAAAACTTAACTTCAGATCATTGTACATCTTTGTCATCCCGGGATGCATAGCATACATCGAGGAATGAGCCTCCTCCAAAATTCCTTCCTCAATTCCTCCACTTCTGGTACGCACACTCGACCCTTGCATTTCAACAATCCGCCAACTACCTCAAATCCATTATCCAAGCCCTTCTCACCTCCCTCGGATAGCCACCAGAGTCGCATCCTTGAGCTGCTCCTCACCAATCCTATCATTCAGCATAGGCTAATGTTGAGCTTGGCAAGCAAACTTCCCACGTCATCTAACTGCATCTCCACCCTTAAAGCTCTAAGTTCCACCAACTCCTTTCGACTTAAAGCATCCGCAACCACATTAGCTTTACCAGGATGGTAGTCAATGGTACAGTCATAATCCTTCAAGAGCTCCACCCAACGCCGTTGCCTACCATTCAGCTCCTTTTGATCCATAAGGTGCTTAAGACTCTTGTGATCGGTCATGATCTTAAACGTCTCGCCGTACAAATAATGCCTCCACAACTTCAAGGCGAACACCACCGCAGCTAACTCCAAATCATGGGTTGGGTAGTTCACCTCATGCACCCTAAGCTGTCGGGAGGCATAAGCGACAACTTTCCCATTCTGCATCAACACACAGCCCAATCCTTGCAAGACGCATCGCTGAACACCACATACTCTCCACCTTCTACTGGCAAAGTCAACACCGGAGCTGAAGTCAACTTCTTCTTCAACTCTTCAAAGCTCCTCTGACATTCCTCGCTCCACTCATACTTCGATCCTTCCTCAACAATTATGTAGAGGAGACGCTATGGTAGAGAACCCCTCTACAAACCTTCGATAGTAACCAGCTAACCCCAGGAAGCTCCTCAGTTGTGACACATCCTTAGGTGGAGACCAATTAACCACCGCTTCGATCTTCTTTGGGTCAACCTCCACGCCTCTTTTAGAAACCACATGCCCAAGAAACAATACTTCTTCCAACCAAAAGGCACACTTCGAGAACTTGGCAAAAAGTTGCTGCTCCCTCAACCTATGAAAAACAATCCTCAAATGCTCCTCATGCTCCTTCCTGGTCTTAGAATAAATGAGGATATCATCAATGAACACTATCACGAACTTATCCAAATATTCGTGGAAAACCTTGTTCATGAGGGCCATGAATGCGGCGGGAGCATTGGTGAGACCAAACGGCATCACCAGAAACTCATAGTGTCCATAGCGGGTCCTAAAAAGCTGTCATTGGCACCGATCCTTTCTCCACCTTCAACTGGTGATAACCCGACCTCAAGTCTATCTTCGAGAACACTTCAGCCCCTTGCAATTGATCGAAGAGATCATCTATCCTTGGAAGTGGGTAACGATTCTTGATCGTCGCCTTGTTCAACCGCCTATAGTCAATACACATCCGCATCGACCCATCCTTCTTCTTCACAAACAACACCGGTGCCCCCACGGTGACACGCTTGGGCGGATGAACCCCTTATCCAAGAGCTCCTGCAATTGCTCCTTCAACTCCTTTAACTCCGCCGGTGCCATGCGATAAGGTGGAATAGAGATTGGAGCAGTTCCAGGAAACCAGCTCTATATTGAACTCCACCTCGCGCTCAATCGGTGTTCCGGGTAGTTCCTCAAACACATCCGCAAACTCCCGAGCTACTGGTACCTTCTCCAACTCCTCATTCTGCTCAACTGATACCTGCACCAATAAAGCCTCACACCCTTCTTGGATCAGGGAGAAAGCTTGCATTGCTGAAATTACTCCCATAGGTGCGGATTCTCTCTTCCTAACACCCTTGAACACCACTTGACCAACGCCCCCCACCTGGAGCAAACCCTCCTTCTTCTGGCAATCAAGCAAGGCCCCATGCCTAGCCAACCAATCCATGCCGAGAATAAAGTCGAATTCATTGAAAGGAAGCACCACCAAATCAGCCAAGAACTCTACACCTCCCACTAGCACTCTACCCTCTACGACCCTATCCACCCGAACAGAAGTCCCCAGAGGAGTTCTGACGCCCCAACTAACACCCAAACTACTAGTACAAACACCCAAACTACTCAAACATTTCTCAGATACAAAGGAATGGGTTGACCCCGAATCAAACAAAGCGTAAACGGAAAGATCTAGATGGAGATCATACGGTCACCACGTCGTTCGCATTCTCCGCCGCCCTTTAGTGAGAGCGTAAAGCCTCCCTTGCTCCCCTCCAGCTCCAACAGGTGTGGCATTAGCTCCGTCCCTCGACCAGCACTCGCAACCCCTCGCCCCATTCTGCCTCCAACTCTGCCTCCATAGCTCCTAGATGGAGCCCTAGGCCCCTGCACCGATCCCACCGACTGTGCTGGTGGACACTCCTCCTCGGACAGATGTTACTCCTATGACCCAAATGTCCACAAGTGTAGCAGGTCACCGGAGCGGGTCTCAGTAAATGGCATTCCCCAAAATGTGGCTTCTTGCAGATACCACACATCGGCAGCCCCCTCGATGCCCCACTCCTACTCGCCGGTCCCGCCCTACGGCAGGTAGCACTCCTATGACCGGGGAGACCACAGGTATAACAAACCATCACACCCCTTTGCGGAGCAGATGCGCACCTCGAAAGTCAGAGTAAGATGTCTGGGCTCTCTTAGCCGGGTGGCTATGAGTAACGAGGGAGAAGGCTGAGTCGAGCCTTCCTCTTCTTCTCCCCCTTTTCCCCAGCACCAAAAACTCCCTCTCCATAGCAGCCCCTTTCACCGCCACCAAACTCCCCATGTCACCAGATGTGACCCCCTCCTGAATCTCACACCTCAGACCCCTTTGAAACCGACGGATCAACTTTTGCTCTCGGTTAGCATGCTCATCGTACCATTGGGAGAGGTTGGTGAATCCATATAGTACTGCAGAACCGACTTCTCACCCTGCACCAGCTCGAGAAACTCCTTGGACTTTGCTCCCTCCAAATATCCGGACAAAACTGGTCACGGAACATCCCAGGAACTCCTCAAACCCAGCTCAGGCGGGTTTACCTGACTCTCCGGCAAGGACTCCCACCACTCCAAGGCATGACCCTTTAGCAAGAAGGTCATGGCTTGCAATCTCATCTCATCCTCAAATCCAGCCCTCAGAAACTTGAAGTTGCACTCCTTAATCCACCGCTCAGCCACAGCCGGATCAGCCACCTCCCGGCGAATCATGAAGTTCCAACCCTTCATATCCGACGGCCGAACCGACGCCCCACTGCTCCGTGCTCGGAGTGGCCCAGGGAAAGTGACTTCCATCGACTGGTTCCCACTACAGGAGGACATTAAACATTTCAGTTGACCGCTCAAGGAAACTTCAAACCAACTCAATTCACCACTTGATTTCAAACATCCCCCATTTAAAACAGTTTGACAAAAAACCCTTGGAATGTCGGTCCCGTACCGATGTCTCATCCTCCCTCCAACGGGGTTAATTACTCCCAAAGAGAGAAGATAATCAACCGGTTACAGCAGCGACAAACCAGGCTCTGATACCATTTGTAACACCAAACCCGAATCAGCTCGGTCAAACCCGAGGTTGAACCGGTATCGGGTATTACCCAGTGAAAAGCGACAGAAGAAACAAACATCCGAGCTTAAAATAAGAGTTCAAGTGAGAGGTCTCCATAGACCAAGAAAACATAAACCGTTTGCAACTCCAAATCCATCATAAACTCATAAATCCAACATAATCAGAAAATTACATAAATCCAGGTAAAACTCCCAAAATGTCCCAAGTCAACTGAAATATAAATAGGTCAACTCCATGAAGGCACCAGTCTTCACCTCATAGCTTCAGTCATGCACTTCCCGGAATCCACCTCAACTCTGGCTCCACACCACTCTCTCTAGCTACGAGATCTGTAAGGGAGAAAGGGATCAATTTCCTATTGAAATTGAGTGGAACCCACTGGGCCTACCTACACGTTGTCCTACTCTATGGAGCGGTCCATCTCGCACAAGACATTCAACAATGGAACCAACCCAACCCCTTTCCATATTTTAATTTCCTAAAGCAGTCTAGGTGATCACGTTGGTCAGTTCTCGTTCTCAAGCACAATTCATAATGATAGAAAACACACAGCAGTAATTCATAAATCCACAGCATACGCAGCATATCTCATCACATCCATCAATCAAGTCATCATCACAACCACAAGCACACGAACATACACATTCATGTTAACTAGGTGAGTTATTAGGCGCCAAGGAGTTATCCACACCACCACCGCCGGCCATCACACAACCAGACGCATCCGCTAGGGATCCTTCCACGAAGGAGAACGACATCCGACGCATCCTCAAGGGATCCTTCCACTAAGGAGAACGACAACCATCCTTGGTACCCAACCAAGGGATTCACCCCAGTGAATCAGACTCAAACCATCGGTATTTCGGGTGGGGTTAGTGTGGGCTCCTTCAGGTTCTACTTTGACATTCAAATACCAACACCACAAATCCAACTCATCACAGCTCATTCTCAAGGCACAATTCACATCATCCACATTCACATCACAATACACGGTTCTCAGTACATCCCCGGGTTCTCGCTCCAGCCACGACCACAATACACACTCACAATCAACCAAAGGGTAACCGGCTAGCTCACCGGCCACCCCCACTGCAAGTACAGGGGGGCATGTCATGAGTCTAGGAGTCACCCACCTGTTCCTCTTATTCAGAGCGACCCCACATTGGCAGGGCAACTTCCTGCATCCACAACTAGCAATTTATAACATCATAACACTTGCACCCATTCTCCCAACCACGCTAACTCACATTCCTATGTCGATCCATTAGTCAATTCATTTCAGTTCACACCCAACCCAAATCATAGCAATCAACATCAACAATCAATCACGGCAATCATCAATGGCAATCAAGTACATTCACAGAACAGTTTATCCCTTTTTACGCTCATCATCTTCATGCATAACCTAGGTTTTTTTCTAAGTCCAATTGAAACTCCTCACGTGTCCAAATACCTACACAACGCTAGGCCCTCACTGGAATAGAAGACGAGGCTCTAATCGTCTTCTAGTTCCCCAGAAACTCGAACTCCAACCTCCAAACTCGTAGCTCTACCCTTCCTTACTGCTCACGACCTACACCAGAAACCCAAAATCGAGGTTAGCGATCTCTTCTCCTCGTCGCTACGAATCCATAGCAACAAACGGAACTCAATTCCGACCTCTACAGCTCCCGGAATCACTCTTCGAAGGTTGCTTGAAGTTGGTTCGTCAATGGTTTCGGGGAGAGAGAAAGGGGAGACGAAAATACGGATTACTGTGCATTTTCGTCCTTTTATGCACGAAATGTGCGCCTGGGTGTCAAAATGTGCGCCGGCGCACATTGACCCTAAAAGGCGCACATTTTGAATATTCGCGAAAGTTTGCTGAATTAATTGAAAAGTGCGCCTGACACTTCCAAATGTGCGCCTGCGCACATTAGGGCCGAAATGAGCACTTTTGGTACTGTTCACAGTTCCCTCTTTTGCAACTTCGACCCGGCACACACCCAAACGTCCCGAACCTCAAGAGACCCTCTTAAGTACCGTTTCCGGCACTCTAGTCACCCAAACTTGAGTTCTAACCCGTTCGGTTGGGCGGGGATGTTACAACGGGGGGAGGCTCTGATACCACTTGTGATGACACTCGAATTTGACGTGATTATCAGCCCCATTTAAGCGACATTTCCTTGCTTGGAACGTGGTTTTAGGGGTAAAATAGCGAATATTCACTCAACTACCCTATTTCCTACCGATTTGGTTACTTTGGCCCTTTTTGGGTCTATTTGATGGTTTTCTAGTGTTTTTGCGTAAGCACAGGTTTTTGCCGTCAAATAAAGTAGCCATGGACGTGTCCAAGGCATAGGAACATCAAGGAACTGAACCGAAATCGATTAAAGGAGCCAGTCAAAGTCAAACCGAAAATCAGCCCATTCACACTTACCACATTCGGCGAAAACAAGCTCACATCTTCGGCGAAAATAACAGTGTAAACCAACTGATGTCAAGAGAAGAACATCTTCGGCGGAAAGAGCCCAGGGTTTTCGGCGAAGATGCAAGGGAAAATCACTGGCGCCAACAGAAGGATGGTTTCGGCGAAATTAATCAACTGCTCGGACCGAAGACATTGAACAGCCGGCGGAGCCCTGAACTCAAAGCCGAGTTTCGCCGAAACTATCCCTATGGTTTCGGCGAAAACATCAGCTCAGCCCGGCCCAACTAGGGTTAAGTATTTATATTAATCCGACGGCCAAGAAGAAGAAGGGAGAGACATCAAACAACAATTCATTATTCTTATTTTCTCAAATCAGACTTTTGAGAGTCAGCCGACTCTAGGGTCGATAGATAGAGTTTAGAGAGTTCGAAGATTCCGTGGAGAGATCGTGACGCCATCCTTCCACTCGGAGAGCTCGGAGCTTAAAGTTGAAGATCCAGGAGATCGAAGCTTCGCGGAGTCGTCAAATTAGGTTTTATAGTTCTTCTCTATTCTTCCTACCTGAGATGTATTCCTTGTTTGATTTCGATTCTCTTGTTTCCGATATGAGTAACTGAAATTGTAGAGCTTAGATTAGATGAACCCTAAGTGACCCAGGGCTTTAAAGCGGTCACGGATCGGCGGGGGTAATTAGATTCGAAGTTCAATCAGTTTCTCTTTGCATGTTTGATTCGTTCTTCATTGTTCATGTTTCTTGTCTGGATTGATCCCCTAGATTAGATTCTTGTTAAGCTAAGGATAGAAGCGAACGCTCGCCTTAGTTTAGAACATCGAATTGAACAATTAACCTTATAATTGGAGCGTGCCTTTCGTAGGAAACCGGTTAGGGTTAATCCACTGCAAGAGTAACTCATAAATCACTAGTAATTGCACCAGTTAATTAAGTCGTTGAGAGAGGCGACCGTACCGGGCGGCTAGTTAATCTTGGTAGTTAGAACGGATAGAGCGAACGTTTCGCCGGTCTTAAACCTAGGGTAAGGAGTTATGGTGGTGTATTAGAAACCGATTGAATTAGAATTGAAAACCGCTGATCTGTGATTTCGTTTTGCTCTGGGGAACGAAGGGGGATTCGAAGTCTAAGTTCGTCTATCTTCTCGTAGTCAAACTTTTAATCTTTCTGTCTTTTGTTTTCCTTTGCTTAATAGATTAGAAGTCGTGGAACTACACCACGCACAACGTGTTTTAACCTAAGTAATTTGCCAGCTTCTTCAAAGTAGTCGATTAGAAGAAACCTCGGTTGAATACGATTGCTATACGCTTTTTCTTAGCATTAGTAGTTTTTATTTGGTGAACGTCGGCGAAACAACGACGGAGGGTCTCACCAACTTGTAACATCCCAACCTTTTTAAACAAGATACTGTCCGCTTTGGGCCCAGCCCTAACAGATTTGTTTTTGGGTGTTGGTGGAATCGACCCATGACTTGTTCCTCTCAAGATCAAACCCCCACCACTACGCCCCAAATCGCGTCATGTCAGTTAAGGTTGAATATTCCACATAGCCCATGGATCTCCCCCGTGCTTTGTTGATACGGGATTTGCCTAAGATGTCACATCTGCCTTTGATGACACTCGATTTGAGTGATTACAGCCTCATTTAAGCGACATTTCTCGTTTTTAAGACATGGTTTTTAGGGTAGAATAGTGAATATTCACTCAATGCTCTATCTCGTGCCATTTGTGTTACTTTGGCCCTTTTTGGGTCTATTTGATGGTTTTCTAGTGTTTTCATGATAGCACAGGTTTTTGCGTCAAAATAAGTAGCCAAGGACGTGTCTAAGGCATTGGGAGCCTCGAGGAAAACCGCACCAGAAAACCCGCCAGAAGTCAATCAGTCAACATAAATCCCGCCCCGTTTTACACTACAGTTTTTGGTGAAAACTCCTCAGGTTTTCGGCGAAAAACTTCAGAAGAAATCGGCAGAGCTCACAAGAAGAAGGTTTTCGGCGAGAAGTGAAGTTCTCGCCGAAAAATCTGAACTTCAAAGTTACAGGGGGAATCAACCGACGGAAGCAGCAATTTACAAAAGAAGTTTTCGATGAAAAATCGTCAAGTTTTCGCCGAAAAAAACCTTAACAAATCCGGGGGATTTCGGTTAAGTATAAATACTTAAACCGGCGGCCCCAAATCAAAGATCATATCATAATTTGATTCTGACGGGTTCTAGACCTAAGGAGTTCGAGAGGTAGAGTTTTAGAGTTCGAAGAGCCAGGGGAAGATATCGTGACACCCTCCCTTCACCTCGGAGACTTGGAGCTAGGATTGAAGATTCCGGAGAGCGAAGCTTTGCCGGAGTCGTTTTAATTAGGTTTTACAGTTTCTATCTGTTCTTCCTTTCATGATGAACTCTGTTTCTGTCTTTGATTCTGTCGTTATGAACATGAGTAGCAAAATTTGTAGAGCTTGGGCAAAGTGACCCAAGGCTTTAAAGTGGTCACGGATCGGCGGTGATTGGGGTTAAAAGTTAAATTTGTTTCCCCTTTTTTTTTTTGGGTTTTGTTCTTCGTTGTTTATTTTTTTTGTTGGCTTGTTTTACCTAGTTTAGATTCTTGTTAAGCTAAGGATAAAAGGGGAACGCTCGCCTTATTTTAAAATCCCCAAATCAAAAATTAACCTATACATTGGGTGTCCCTTTTCGTAGGAACCATTTGGGGGGTTTAAAACCATGAAAAAGTAAGTAATAAATTGTTTGAAATTTTCCACCAGTTTTTTTAGTCGTCGCAAGAAGCGACCGTCCGAAGACTAATTAATCTTGGTAGTAGATAGATAGAGCGAACGTTCGCCATTTTTAAAACCCCTAGGGGTCAGGGGGGTTATGGGGGTTTTTAAAAATTGATTGATCGGAATTGAAATCCGAAAAACTTTTGATTGCTAATGTCTAGTGAACGGGGGGGTTTTAAAAATCAAAGTTGTCTGTCGTTTTTTGTTAAGTACCCCAAATTTTTCCCAATCTTTTTTTTCAATTTAAGTTTTTAATTTGCTTGCATTTTTGGATAGAAAGCAGGGAAACTCACCCCCTGCAAAATGTTAAACCCCGAGAAAACTGCCTTTATTTTGGTAGAAAATTTATTAAAAGCCCCTTGGAATCGATCTGCCTAGTTTTTTAGTAAGTAGTTATTTGTTTAATACTGCTCTCGGGGTTATAAATTTTGGGCCTTTTGCCGGGGGCTTTTTTAAAAAGTTTGAAGAAGAATGGCATTTTATTTTTATTTTCCCCTCTTTCTTTTTTCCCAAACCCCCCTTCGTTTTTTACCTGGTTGTGCTTGTTTTTTGTTTTTTTGGGGTTTTTCACTGTTTTTGCATCACCCCCCTCTCACCGCCCCAAACCGCCAAGAATGACCAGGCTAAGATTTGTAGAGAAAAACCAGGCAGTTTCCCCCGCCAAGACAATCACGAATTTAACGAGAGGCAAAAACCACCCCCTCCCCCGTCACTCCAAAAGTTTCGGGAAAACTGAAAGGGTTTTCCCTTTATCTTCTTTTTCACCGTATTTCGCCCGCTTATCCCCCGAATCATTTCCCCCCCCCCAAATCTCCTGGATGGGTGAGAGTTTACACCCCAGGGGTAAACCCCCACCACCACGGGCCCCCCGAAGAGTTAGCTGACTACAAAAACCCGAGCGCGACTAGGTTCTATCTTCTCCCCCCCCCCACGCTTTCGAAGGAGATCCTGACTATGAGATAATTTTTCCCTTTCTTGCTATGTCTTAGGATCAAAATTTAAAAAGGGGCAGGCCATTGAAAATTGGGCCGCATTTGGCGGATTTCATTGATTCGGGGGGCATTTTAAAAGGAATTTGGGAATCTCGACAGAACACCTATGTTGGAGTTTTCCCCCTTCCCTCTCTTAAAGGTGAAAAATAAGGGGTGGTTTAACTGGAAAATCACCGGGGTTCTAAAAGAGCTGGGATCCCCCTTGGAAAAAGGGGTTTTGGGCGAAAAATTTTTTTCCCCCTTTTTCCCCAAAACAACAACTTTCTTTGGGCGCAGCCCACATTTCTCAGAAGGAAGGAAGAGCTTATATGACACTTGGAATAAATTTCCCCAAAAATTCTCTAAACTGTCCCCACCATGGGTTTTTTGGGAGGGGGACAGTTAGCTGCAATCTTTGTCGAGGTCTTGTGAAAAATCTGCCAAATGGGTCAATTCTTTAAACTGGGAAAGGGGGTTTATCCCCCCCACCTGAAAATGCTCTTCTTCATTTCGGAACTGTGCTTCCAAGTCAAGGAACTGGGAAAAGAAAATCAGAAGGACAAGGGAAAACTAAAACTTGAAACAACCTTAAAGTAGAAGTTGGAAGCTTTTGAAAAAATTTTCTACACCCCCAAAACTCGTTTTTAAAAACCCCGGGCCCCAAAAACGCCTGGGGTTGAATCCTTTGGGTTTTGACCAGGAACCGGTGTTTTCTAGCGATCAATCGAACCCCAAAAAACCCAAATTTAAAATCAAAAAGAAAATAAACCGAAAAATAAAAATCATTTAAAAAGAAAGGGGGGGTCCCCCTTAAAAGCATTTTTAAAAAAAAAAAACCAAAAAAATCTTAAACACCTAACAATAACATAACTTTTAAATTCCCCCAAAACCCCTAACTGAATTGAAAATAAACAAAACACCCCCATCCTCGGTCACCACCCCTTAGTCTCTAGGGGGCCTTTTTCCCCAAGCCCCAAAATCCCCAAACCCCCCCCCAAAAAAACAGTTTTCTCACCAACAAATTTTAAAAGAAAGAGAGACTAAGGGGGGTCGGGTTTTCCCAATAAAAAAAAGCGCCCCCCGGGGTTTTAAATATGCGCCGAACCCCCCGGGTTGCACCCCCGACTCCAAAAATTGGGGAAAACAACAATGGGGGCCATACTTTTTCATTTTTTAAAATCGTAATAAGATAAGGGTTTATGTGTTTAAAAAATTTTTTCTCCCCCATTTCATCATGCATCACCCCAAAATGCACCCCCCAATCCCAAAAAAAACCCCAAAACAAGTTCAAAAATTTAAAAAGTGGAATACCACATTTAAAACATCGCCCAAAATTTTTTAGGTTTTAAAATTCAACTGATCCAAAAGCACTCCTAACAATTCACAATCACATCCCGCACAACAAAACATACACACAAAAACATTCACACTTCATTTAACTAGTGGTTAATTTGGCGCCATAAAGGTTGTTCCCCCGCTAAACCCCGGGCCCCCCCATATAACAGACGGATCCTCAACGGATCCCTTCCCCTGGGGAAACAATAAAAAACATCCAAAATAAAGGGTCTTCTCCTCGGGAGGAAAGCAAAAAAATCCTTGGTATCCGGGCCCAAAAGGGGGTCTGCCCCCGTTTGGGCCGGATCGGTATCATCACATTTCTTTGGGTAAGTTTTGGGTCCTTCCCCGGGTTTTATCATTTAATTTCATGCACACAACCACAAGCAATTTTTACAAAATCATTTAAAAAATTTTCCCCCCTAATTTTCCCTGTACAATTCAAAGTACCCCAAATTTCCCTTCAATCAATTCCACTTTACAAAATCCATTTTACAAATTTTCCCCCGCACAAAACCCCCCCAAAACAATTTTCCCACTTTTACGGGCGGACTGCTTTGCCCTTTTTCCAAAAACCAAAAAAAAAACCCCCCCAATGTTTTAAAAGTAAAAAAAAAAAGGGGGGTCATGTGCAAGGCCTGGGCCCCCCCTTTTCATATTATAGGCGACCCCCCTTGGGGGGGGTTTTCCCCCTCAACCCCAAAAAACCCATTTCCAATAATTTTTATATTGCACAAAAGGGAAATTTAAAAAATTTTTTTAAAAACCCCCCCCTTAAAAAAATTTATCCAGCCCAAATTTAAGAAAAAAATAACAATTTAGCAATCAAAAACCCAAAAAAAATAACTAACCTTTTTAACTCTCCAATTCATGCATCCCTATTAATCACTAAGTGGGGGGTTTTAATTTCCCCGACTCTACCTATCAACGTAAAACCCTACCTTAGCCCAAAAGAAACCCCTAAAATTTATCTTGAATGTCCGGGGTTTTCGTCCTTTAAATTTCCCCCAGTCTTTCGGTTTGCCAACGGAGCTCTAGCGAAGGGT
>JAVBHU010000380.1:0-23471 GCA_034768395.1 Linum lewisii | reverse complement strand
AAAGCCTTAGCCCACCCCTCCTCAAATTTGAAAAAAAATGTTGGGTTTTCTGGGGGGTGTCATGGACGAGCGTCCTCTTTTCCACCCGTGTCTAGCTAAGGTAGGAAGCCAATTTTCCTGTTTCGAGGGACTAATTGTTGCTACCCCGCACCAAAGCCTTCTTTCATCATACATCCCTTCATCCATTCTCAAAACCCCTTGTAGGTTTTAGGTGTTTCAGCCGCGCCAAGTCCTTCTGACTAGGAGGGGTGTTTAAAGGGGTGGAGATGTGGTCGAAATGCAAACTTATGACATAGTTCGGTCGAGAAAGTGATTGGGAGTAAAACCGTCCCTAAACACAAGTGCGAGATTTTTCCCCCTTGTACTTAAAATTTTCTGTGTGAGAGTTAGTCGGTTGGATCAATTTATGTATGAATGGTGATTACTCCTTGTCTGTGGGGCAGGAACCAGTGAGACCCAGGTTTTTTGGGCTGATTTGAATGCATGTTAGGTTCAGTGTTCTAGGTGTCCCAATTTAATATTCATTTGGGGGAATTGAATCTCAATTCGATCGATCTTGTCATTTGGAACCTGAGTGACCCTAGTTCATTTGCTTGAGGACAAGAAAGGGGGGTTGTCGTGGGGGGAATTTTTTGATATCTTTAATTAGTGCATTTTAAGCTTATAATGACCTATGAAATGCCGGTTTTTTTTATTCGTGAAATGACATGACTTTATGCTTTTATTGAATTTTGGGGCAAAGTTTCATTTTGTTGTCCGATTCCACTTTGGGCCAAATTCGTGGTCTATTGGAGTTCCCTCTGTGCATTTTGGTTTGGCATCAAAGTAGGATGACAAGGAGCGCATAGGAGCAAACGGAGGTCATTTGGAGTCCGGCGAGGGATATGGCATTAAAGACCGAGCTTTCTGCGAGTGCGGGGTGCACGCCGTGCAGAGTGCACGCCGGCAGGGTGCACGCCGGCACTGTCCCCTGCACTAAAAAATTTTGTTTTTGGCCATTTTGGGGATTCTTTCATCTCTTGAACCCCAAACACATACCCACAACCCTCAACCTTAGAAAAACATTTTGGGGCAATTTGAAGCCATTGGGCGGATTGAACCAACAAACCTTGGGGGAGAAGTGCTTAAATGGAGAAGTGAAGATATCTCAAGGATTCATCCATGTGTTCTTGGGGACCTTTTTCCTTCTTTTCTCTTTACTCCCTTGGCCATGGTGGCTGAGTTTTTTAGGGTTCATTTGGATGGGTAGATAGTTGTGCTAAGATGAGGGATGATTGTATAGAACTTTCCAGGATTGATCTTGTTGTATGAGGATGATTCTAGATTGTTTTTAAATGCCATTTAGCCATGTTTGCTTGATTTGGTCCATTCAATGTGTTTTTGTGCATGAGAGTGCTTGGATGCATAGATTGTAGGTCTAGGATTGAAGTGAGTGTGTTCTAAGAGATTAGATCTTGTTTCAACCATTTTCATTGATTTCTTCTTGGGCATTTTATCGAACACTTGGTTGTGCATGGGGGATTTTCATTCAATTGGGGTTTGAAATTGTTTTTTGGTGAATCTTAGTGTGTTGGGGGGGCATTGATATGGAGTGTTGAGCTACTTTGGGTTCTAGAGTTTAAAGAGAGGGTCTTGTTGTCTTGGCATTTCATCAAACATTAGAATGCATCTTTTTCCTTAGCTTGAGAGCGGGCCAAAGTTGAGTGGTATTAGGAAGGATTGGTCTACGAGAGTGCATTGAGTTATAAGTAAATGCATGGCACCAAATGCAAACTCGTCTTATGCTTGTTTGTTCATTTTTCCTTTAGCATGAGGGAAAACCCCACCCCCCAAGAGAACCCCCTGGTTTGATTTGCACCACTTTATTTTTTCTTTCTTTTTTTTGTTTCTTTTAATTTTTTAATTTCTATTTCAAACCAAAATCCTTTCAAATGAATAACCGTTACGAGGAATGTGTTAGTGGCCATTGAGGAACCCCCTGGAATACGACCTTGAATGTTGTGAGTTAAATTCACACACAAGTTTTTGGCGCCGTTGCCGGGGACTCTTCATTCCTTTGAAAGCACTTGTAGTGGACCGATCTTATTCACTTCCTTCGCTTTACTTTTTTTCCTTGTTGCTCTTGTTTACTTTATTATCCCGCATCGTTGTATTATCGGGTGTTTTTGTTGTGCTTGTTTGCAGGAGATTTTGGGTTTTGTGCATGAGGGTTCAGCTCGTTTCAAGCACAAATCCAAGGACTAGAAAAGTGCTCGATCACCTACCACTTCCCAACCCTACAGTTGAAGAAGAAAAAGTTGATCGCATCTCAACCCACAACTTGTTCATCACGAGGATGAAGATAACCATTCGGAAATTCACAACGCACCAATGAAGACGACAATCCAAAGGGGTGCGAGGCGCAACTGCTGATTATGCTCGCCCAACCTTGAAGGGGCAGCCTCGGCATCGTGGAAGACCGGTAATGCAAGAAATTCGAGTTGAAGCCAAAAATGATTAGATGGTAAGAAGGAGTGGGTTCAACGGATAGTTGTGAGGGGCCGTCTGACAATTGAAAAGGGCTTCCCAGAGATATGTGATACGGTGAAGAACGATAAGTTCAAACCCCGGGTTGTTGTGCGTCCGATTTTCCCCCTTTTCTTCAAAGGTAGAGCAAGTCATGGTGGAGAACAACCGGTAGGCTTCACCACATGGGGGGGCCTGCCGAAGCTTTCCCCAAGAGTTCTTTTTCCTCCTTATATGACGGATTGCAATCCAGATCTATCAACCACTTCACACAACAAACGGAGAGCTCTCCCATGAGACTTGGAATAGGTTCCAAGCCATTCTTCGGGGCTTGTCCTCATCCACAACTTCCCGAATGGAGCTTGGCGGACTCTTTGTAGGTCCCTTGATTTGAAATTAAGGAATCAACCCCAAACCGCGGAGGTGACTTAAGGATGCTCCACTCCCAAGATGCTCTAGAACCTTCGGGAGATGGCCAACAAGACAAGGGTTTTCTCGACAACAACCTCTAATCTAAGTTGGAAGTGACAGACTATGTTTTTCGGTCCGTAAGTGTTGATGCCCAAAGGAGTCGTCTGCTAGGGGAAAAAGCCTAAGTTACCGGGGGCACGAGATGAGATGATCCATGATGCTCTCCTTTTTTCCAAGTCACGCCATGGCTTCACAAGTAAGCAATCTTAGTATGCCTAAAATCCCTCTAAGCCATCAAAGGGGTAATCCACCGGTTGCTTCGGTATTTTGTTGTGAATGTTGTGGAGGCCAAGGCATGATGTCAATGTATGCCCTTCCGCTACTTCCGAGCCTAACCAAGATGAAAACATTGAGGAAGTAAGCTTTCACAAGGTCAAGGATTCATGGTAACTTCAACCCTCAAGGGAACTATCAAGGGGGTAACTACAAACCGTCCTTGGAACCAAGGAGGTGGGTACAACAAGCCTAACCAAGGGTACCAAGGCCAAGGTAATCAAAGTGGTGGTTATAACAAGGGTTACAACCAAGGTAATCAAGGAGGATTCCAAGGTTACAAGGGGTACAATCAAGGTAACCAAGGAGGAAACTATGTAATCAATGGGGAAATCAAAAGCAAGGCAACCAATGGAACCAAGGGGGAAACCAAAACCAAGGTAACCAAGGAGACAACCAAAATCAAGTAACCAAGGTGGTGAGCAAGGTTCTAATCACCGGGGTGTATAATCATAAGGGTAATGGGCCGCCCGGTTTCACCAAGCCTTCTCAAAACAAAGAGGGGGTTCTACAATCTCCCAAGAAGACACCAATGCGGCAATGATTCAACTTATAGAATCAACAAGCTTCAATTGCAAATTTGGGAATCAAATGGGTCATATTGCTAAGGCACTTTCGGAGAGAACTTCGGGCTCTTTACCTTCCAATACCGAGATCAACCCAAAGGTCCGGAGCATTGCAAGGTAGTGACCTTGAGAAGTGGAAGACTTGCAAGTACAACCTCTACCCAATTGACTCTAAAAAGGTACAAGATCCTAATCTAATGGTTGATGATGATGATATTAATGATCCTCCTTCGGATGAAGTTGAGGTTGAAGTCGAACCTCCTACGGGTAATGTGAGCACTAAGGTTGCAAGGAACCTAGTAAGGCTACATCGAGTACACCACGGTCTCTCCTCCTGCACTGGTTGTATCTCCATACAAGCCTAAGCTCCCTACCATCTCGATGAAGAAGGATGGCCTTGAGAAGGTTTTCAAGAAGTTTGTGGAGCGGATAGTCAAATGCAATTTCTCTTCCGTTTCCCGAAGTATGACTATGATGCCCAAATATGCTAAGTTCATGAAGGAACTCTACACCAACAAGAGAAAGCTACCGGAGACATCTCTAGTCCACCTAATGAGGAATGCTCCGCCGTTTCTTCAAAAGTCCACCCAAAAAGCTCAAGGATCGGGTACCTTTACTATCCCTTGTGCTATTGGTAATATTTCTCTTGCTAATGGTCTTGCGGATCTAGGTGCTAGTATCAATGTCATGCCTTATTGATATTTGAGAAGTAGGGTTGTCTAATCTTCGTTCTACTCGATGTACATTCAACTTGCGGACAAGTCGACCAAGAGTCCTAGGGGGATTGTTGATGATGTGCTAGTTAAAGTAGGCCCTTTTGTCTTCCTAGTTGACTTTGCGGTCATAGATACCGATGATGTGGATGTCTCATTGATATTGGTAGACCTTCCTAGCTTACTTCTCGTGCTTTGATTGATGTGCATGACGGAAAATTGACATTGAGAGTAGGACAAGAGAGTGTCACATTTTGCATAGCGATGGCATGAAGTTTGCTCACGACAAGATGATTTAGAGTACTCTTGTGTACTATTGCTTCGGCTAGTGTGTGTGTATTTCTAACTTCATGTGTCGAGATTCTTTGGATGTTTGCCTTAGAACGGATGTGCAGGAACATTTAGGCACCCGGAGTTAAAAGCTCAAGTGGCTACCTTGAGAAGGGAGAGACAAGTTAGAGGGTGAAACGGTTTTTGTTGCTCTCCGAAGGTGGAAAGGGTAAAGACCTCTATGAAGAACCACCTACTCTTGAGCTCAAGCCTCTTCCCGCACATTTGGAGTATGCTTTTCTCATGCCAGATTAGCTACCGGTCATCATCAATTCTGAGCTTCTACCCGAGCAAAAGGACCGTCTAGTGGAGCTCCTCAAGAAGTACATGAGAGCTATTGCGTGGAGCATCTCGGATATTCGAGGTATAAGTCCCACATTTTGCTCACATCGGATCCTTATGGAGGAAGATTTCAAGCCGGTTGTGCAACCACAAAGAAGGCTAAATTCCTAACATGAAGGAGGTTGTGAAGAAAGAGGTTTATTAAGCTTATGGATGCGGGGATTATCTTTCCTATCCGGATAGCCCTTGGGTTAGCCCGTGCAAGTTGTTCCCAAGAAAGGAGGGATCACGGGGTGGTAGCTAATGACAAGGATGAGCTTATCCCGACAAGGACGAACCCGGGGGCGTGTTTGCATAGATTATCGTCGACTCAATGATGCCACTAGGAAGGATCACTTTCCTCTACCTTTCATGGATCAAAATGCGTCGAGCGTCTCTCCGGTCACGAGTACTATTGTTTCTTGGGATGGTATGTACGGGTACTTCCAAATCCCCGATCGCCTCGGAGGACATCGAGAAGACCACATTCACATGCCCCTTCGTACTTTTGCTTATCGACGATCCCCTTTGGGTTGTGCAACGCTCCCGCTACCTCCAACGGTGTATGCTTGCATTTTCGATGATTGTGGAAGATATCATGGAAGTGTTCATGGACGACTTCTCGGTTTTTGGGGATTCATTCGACCTATGCTTGAGGAACCTTGAGAAGGTCTTGCGTCGGTGTGAAGAGACCAATCTTGCATTAAGTTGGGAGAAGTGTCATTTCATGGTCAATGGGGGATTGTTCTTGGTCACAAGAATCTCTAAAAAGGGCATTGAGGTTGACAAGGCAAAATTGGAGACCATCTCTCAACTTCCTCCACCCTCATCCGTGAAAGCCGGTGAGAAGCTTCTTGGGGCATGCCGGTTCTATAGGCGCTTATCAAAGACTTCTCGAAAATAACTACTCCTATGACTCGCTTCTTGAGAGGATGTGGAATTTCGTTTTGATGAAGAGTGCTTGCAAGCTTTTGAACTCCTCAAGGGTAAGCTCACGAATGCCCCTATACTCATTGCTCTGGATTTGGTCAAAGTCATTTGAGTTTGATGTGTGATGCTAGCGATTACGCCATTGGAGCGGTTCTAGGCCACGAACGACAAGAGATTCCATCCAATATACTATGCAAGTAAGACTCTCAATGATGCTCAAAGGAACTACAACTACGGAGAAGGAGCTCTTGGCCATAGTGTTTGCTTTGATAAGTTTAGGTCCTACGTTGGTACTTTCTCACACTATTGTTTCACGGACCACCAAGCTTTGAGGTACCTTCTATCTAAGACCGATGCTAAACCAAGGTTGATCGATGGGTCCTTTTATTGCAAGAGTTTGATATTGAGATTCGAGATAAGAAGGGGTCGAGAATGTAGCGCGACCACTGTCTCGCTTGGAAGAGGCGGAAATGGTACACAATGGTAATGAAGAGATCAATGACAACTTCCCCGATGAGCTATTATTCGCTATAGCAACTTTAGAGTTCAAGGAACCTTGTTCGCGGATTTTGGCTAACTATCTTGCTAGTGGAGACTTGAAGGAGGGCCTCTCCACTCAAGACAAAAGGAAGTTCTTTGGATTTGAAGCATTACTATTGGGACGATCCTTTTGTATTTCGAGTTGGCTCGGATGGTATGATTAGAAGATGTGTCACTTATGGAGAGTCTAAGGACATCATGCGACATTGCCACTCCGGTCCTACGGGTGGACATCATGGAGCAAATCGCACGGCTCGCAAGGTACTTGAGTCCGGATTCTTTTGGCCCTCGATCTTCCGAGATTGTCAAGACTTTGTCAAGTCTTGCGATGCGTGTCAACGTTCAGGTAACATCTCTTCCCGTAATGAAATGCCTCAAAATGTCTCGTTAGTGGTAGAAATATTTGATATATGGGGTATTGATTTCATGGGACCGTTTCCTACTTCGCATGGTAACAAGTACATATTAGTTGCGGTAGATTACGTGTCTAAATGGGCGGAGGCACAAGCTTTGCCTACCAATGATGCCCGAGTCGTAGGGAAGTTTCTTGTTAAGTTGTTCACCCATTTTGGTACCCCTCGTGCTATCATTAGTGATCGAGGTACTCATTTTCAAGGGCAATTCGATAGAGTATGCCACCGGTTCGGCGTCACTCATCGGATGTCCACCTCGTATCACCCTCAAACTAGTGGCCAAGCCGAGGTGACCAATAGGGAACTTAAGAGAATCTTAGAGAAGACGGTCGACCAATCACGGAAAGATTGGTCGAAGAAGCTTGATGACGCTCTATGGGCCTACCGCACGGCCTACAAGACCCCTATAGGCACTACTCCCTATAGGATGGTCTATGGCAAAGCATGCCATTTGCCGGTAGAGCTCGAGCACCGAGCTTATTGGGCATTGAAATTTCTAAACCTTGATATGAGTCTCGCAGGAGAAGAGCGTAAGTTTCAGGTACATGAGCTCGAGGAGTATCGCCATCATGCATATGAGAATGCAAAGCTTTACAAGGAGAGGACGAAGCTCATTCATGATTCCCGTTTGAAGCCGGCAAGGATTTCAAAGTTGGTGATCAAGTTCTCCTATACAACTCTCGGCTCAAGCTCTTTCCCGGGAAATTGAGGTCTCGTTGGTCCGGCCCCTTTACGGTAACTCATGTTTTTCCTTATGGCACCATCGAGGTAATCTCTCCATCCCAAACCAAACCTTTTAAGGTGAATGGCCATAGACTTAAGCATTATGTTGTTAGTGATACTATAGGTGCTGTTGAGGTCTTGTCTTTGGTCGTGCCTTGAGTGTTCCTTGCTTCGTCGAGCTTAAGACGTTAACCAAGCGCTTCTCAGGAGGCAAACCGAGGGTTTTTCATGTCTTTTCTTCTTGATTTGATTGCGTGATTGTGTGTTTTTGTGGTGTTCAAGGTCCTTGAGTTGTTGTGGTGTCCTTTGTGGTCTCGTAGGCGTTGAAATTCTGAAGTTCGGGGTCCATTTTGGGTTGATTTGACAGTGTTTTGGTCGTTTTTCGTCGAGGTGAAAATTTGTTTTTAAGCTGAGGAGTGCACGCCGTGCACCACTGCACGCCGTGCACCGTGCACGGTTGGTGCACGTGCTGTCCAGGAGAATCCGAAAAAATTTTCAGCTCCAAGGTGCACGCCGTGCAGCCTTGCACGCCGTGCACCCTGCACGCCGTGCACCTGTTTTTTTCCCTTTACATTTTTTTCGGTTTGGTTTGTGGTTGGCTCGGTTGATACTTGATTTCTCGGTTTGGGTTTTGGTTCACTGACTCGCCCGACCCACTCTCCCGACCGGCCCGACCGCTCACCCAGCCACCTAAACCACCTCTCAACTGACCCAACCGAAACAAACCACCCCCTTATCCCCTTTCCTCGACTCCCCCAACCCAGCACACCCGTCTCTCTCTCAATCTCCCGCTGACTACCCCAGCCGCCGATTGCTCGACTCCCGCCGTCGCCATTAACCCAGCCGAAATCCAATCCAGCCCGCCGCCATTCTACTCATCCGATCCGCCGCCGAAGCTTCCTCAACCGCCCGACGCCACCACACTGACCAGCTCCAGCCGCCGCCACCCGTACACATCTGTCGCTCAGCCCGCCAACCGCCACTGCCCATTTTCCGTTCCACCGACCCAGCCCCTCTCTCACTCTCTCTTCCCCCCAATCGCCGTCCGGACTCCAACCAACCAAGCCCCGCCAACTCCGCCGCACCAGAGCTCCCGCCGACGCCGCCACTAAGCCCACTGCCAGCTCCCCTCCGCTTCTCCCCTTCTCTCAATTTGAACCCATCAGGTGTTGTTTCGTTTCCCATTGTTAAGTGTGGCTGGTGTAGTTAGTCGATTGCCGAGCTGATTTTGGATTGGGGGTCATTGGTTTTTGCCTTTGGTTGCGTCGTATCTTCGTGTTCATTTGGTTGATTTATGTGGGAGTGATGGTTGGCTTGAGTTTGGATTGGTGCTGTTTGTTTAGGATTGGTGGTTGAATTATCCTTACTTCCACATTGCGTTTTGGTGCCAAGGTTGGAATGTTTAGTTGTGGCAAGCCTGTTCATGATTGGTGTTTGGTTTGCTTCATCACTTGTTTGGGATGGAGTCATGGATGGTTTGTTTCCCTTTGCTTGGTTGATTGGCGTGTGATTGGCAGTGGGGTGATGAGCATATGGTGTTTCTACTTTCTTTTGGAGTGCGGTATGTTTGAGTGTTGGTGGGTTGGCAGGTTGGGGTATGTTTGGTGAATAATTGACTCGACTGAAGTGGTTTGCTATTGTGATCATGCGTTCTGGAGTTAAGTGTTTGATGCTATTGTTGGCTATTTTTTTTTATGCCTTGTGTCCTGCTCCGTGCTTGTCATTGTTATATTTGGTTTGAGTTGCAGGTTTTGAATTCAGGGGCCGAATTCGATTCTTTGTGTGAGGAGGGGTGTGGTTAATCACCACTCGTTAATTTATTTTTGTACATTCCTCCTTACATTGTGTGGACTTAGGCTTATATGTTCTTGATTCGTGTTTTTGATCCATGATGCATGCCTTTTGCTTAACTGTGGATTTCAATGATTTGATTTTTGCTAGCATAGGTTGTTGCACTTGAACTTGATGATCTTGAATCGTGCTCAATGTTGTGCTCAATGTTTTGATCATGTGTTATGATTAGACGCCTTGATAGGGTTTGTCTTAGGAGTGTAGCCTTTTTGGTTGATGCTTTGTATGCACTTCTTTTGCAGGATGCCTCCTAAGGGTAAAGCAGCTTCTTCATCCTCCGCCCCTAAGCGATCCAAGGCACCAACTTCCAAGAAGAGGAAGGGACAGGCTGGGGAGTCTTCTGCTCCTCCACCACGGTCGCCTTCGCCGCCTCCAGCTCCTCGTGGCGTCGACCCTCCTGAGTCAATTGTTCAGAGGATCTTCGACTTCGACCCTAGGGATCGGGCTTACAGTCGTTATCAGGTTATGGCAAGATGGCCCGTGGCGAGGCAGGGTAGATTTGATTTTGAGGGGTTGCAGAGTCATGATGGTTGGTTGGATGCTTTGAAGACTTTGGCTGATGGAGTCGGTATTTGGCCGCTCTTGGAGGTTGACGAGAGGGCGTATGAGTGGCCTACAAAGGAGTTCTTGAGCACTCTCACCGTGGAGTGTCACGAGACCACTAGTGAGGTTTGTGTGCGCTTCAGGCTCGGCGGGATGGCGCGTGTGTGCTCCATTGACGAGTTTGGATACCGCCTTGGGTTCTATGAGTGGGTGAAGGTTCAAAGTGGCGAGCTCTCTGGGTTGGCTCTCATATCTTCTCTTGCGGGGGACGCCAAGAGTGCATTCTTCAAGGAAATTGCACCGAGGACTAGAGGTTATTCAGCTCGCTCATCCAAGGTCACAGAAGTGGATCGGCCTATGCTGAAGCTCCTCCATCACTTCTTCCGGCACTCCATCACCCACAGGAAGTCATCCTCCTCTCCAGGTGTAGTCTCAGTCAGAGATTTGTTTCTCTTTTATTGCTTGGAGAGGGGCATCAAGCTGCATCTAGGTGATTTAGTGCTAGGAGCCCTCCTTCAGATACAAGCTAATGACACTACTGGTGTTCTGCTGGGAGGAGGATTTATGACCAGGTTGGTGCGTGGGTATGAGTGCCGTGATGCTTTTGGTCCTGCTCCAGCATTTGTCGAGCCTCGACCAGTTCTCTTGAGGATTGTCCTACCTACAGCTCAGATCACAGACCTTCTGGTTCCGACTTGTCGGGTCTCAGATGATGACAGTGATGAGGAGGATGTAGAGATCGACCCTACTCCACTTCATGAGCTTATCTCGGGGATGGGTCGCCTCACGACCGTAGTGGAGGATATTCGTGAGGGACAGAGGAGAGACAGTGCGGCGATACAGGATCTTAACAGGAGAGTTCAGAACCTAGAGGCGTACAACGCTAGGGACTTTGAGAGCCAGCAGTTCTATGGACAGTAGCTTGCTCAGGTGCATGAGGTTCAGCAGTTTCAGGGTATCCAGATTACTCAGATTCAGCATTCTCAGTACTGGCAGCAGCATCAGTCCTACTACTACCAGGAGAGCTTCCACTCTGAGTCCGGCCCCTCCAGCACTTGGGCAGTCTTTCCACCGCCTCCCCCGTTTGACGGCTACCATCCATGGTCACAGTGGCCTGGGCACCCACGACCACCACCCCACTGAGAGCCACAGGATCACTCACCACTTCTCAAGACTTTGGATTTTTCCTTTCTTTTATTTCTGTTTATGACTGCATGTTTTGTTGTGTTTGACTTCTGATTTTCTCTTTTCATTTCTGGCTTTGCACTCGTTATGTTGTTGGATCTTGCATCTCATCCGTACTCTCATCTTGTCGACTATGGGTTGTGTTTGAGTGGTGTGCCCTCCCTTGTTTTCTACAGGTACCCCTGATTCAGGTCCTCGTCCTGAACAGGTTACTTGACCCGGGATTCCATCTCCGGCTTCTCTTCTTCACCGCACGGTATATTCGTTCCACCTTATCCTCTCTCTCTCTTGATCATTGCGGACAATGCTTGTTCTAGTCGTAGGGGATTTTGAGGTTTGGTGTGATTCTTTTTCGGTAGAAGTAGAATGTTGTGCTGTGATTGTGTGCATGATCTTGATTGAATGTCAAATTCCTCTTTCGTAGACTCATTCGGTTCTTGACTTGTGGTGTTTAATTGACTTCAAGTTTTCACAATGACGTTTAAAACTGTTCCACTTAGAACCTGTAACCTGCATGCATGCTTTGATGTCTTATAACCTGGTCAGAACAGAAATTTAAATCACGCTTGTAGTGTCACCTCGAAATGCATGAAAATGTTCGAATCTGACCAGCAACCACTTGTAAGCTTTTGATCCATTGCACGTATCTTGCAATTTCAATTCTTTGTGAGTGGCTTTCTCGTATCTTGAATGAGTTAGAATTTGCATGAGACCTATTCGAGACCACACGATAACACGAGTTCTAGGATGATTTAGGCACCTAGAGTTTGCTACCTAAGCCAGAAGCCTTCCCAACGATAAATCCTCTAGGTGTAAACCCTTGTGCTTAGCTCTTTCTTTCGGTTCGTTATACATTACAGCCATCTCCCATGTTTTTCTTCACCCCGTTGATCCCTTGTGGTAGTAGTATGAGATTGGCCTACCGGAAGTCGGTCTGTGGTAACTTACCTATAACTAGTAAACAGGTGGTCTTAGTTATTATGTCCGGATGTGTAAACCCCTCTAGCAACTTGAAAAAAAATGCAGCACTAAAAGAAAAAAAAAGAAAAAAAAAGTTCAGAGTTAATAAGTCCTATAGTTCAAAGTGTTCTTCTCCCTACAAATGGAAGAACGAAATCAAAGTAAATGCGAAAGAAAAAGCAAAAAAAAAAAAAAAGCAGAAAAGTCGAAAAGAAAGTTGAATAAAAGTGTTAGGTTGCTGGAGGGTGTCATAGGACGAGCGTACTCTATTCCACCCGTGTCTAGCTAGATGGTAGGAAGCCATAGTTCCTGATTCGAGGGAAGCTAATTGATTGCTACACCGCACCAAAGCCTTCATCATCATACATCCCTTCATCCATTCATCATAACCCCTTGTAGTGTAGGATCGTTTCAGTCCCGCGCAAAGTCCTTCTGACTAGAGTCTCGTGTTATCAAAGTGGTGGAGATGTGGTCGAAATGCAAACTTATGACATAGTTCGGTCGAGAAAGTGATTGAGAGCTAAAACACGTCCCTAAACACAGAGTAGGAGAGTTTCCCCTTGTACTTAAAATTTTCTGTGTGAGGAGTCTAGTCGGTTGGATCAGATTTATGTATGAATGGTGATTACTCCTTGTCTGTGTGCAGAGAACCAGTGAGACCAGGTTCTTTGGCTGATTTGAATGCATGTTAGGTTCAGTGTTCTAGGTGTGCCAATTTAATATTCATTGTGGGAACTTGAATCTCAATTCGATCGATCTTGTCATTTGTGAACCTGAGTGTATCCTAGTTCATTTGCTTGAGGACAAGCAAAAGGTTAGTCGTAGGGGAATTTTGATATGACTTTAATTAGTGCATTTTAAGCTTATGAATGACCTATGAAATGCCCGTGTTTATTCGTGAAATGACATGACTTATATGCTTTTATTGAAGTTTTGTGCAAAGTGTCATTTTGTTGTCCGGTTGCCACTTTGGAGCCAAATTCGTGGTCTATTGGATTTGCCTCTGTGCATTTTCAGGTTATGGCATCAAAGTACGGATGACAAGGAGCGCATAGGAGCAAACGGGAGGTCATTTGGAGTCCGGACGAGGGAGATATGAGCATTACAAGATCGAGCTTTCTGCAGAGTGCAGGGGTGCACGCCGTGCAGATGTGCACGCCGTGCAGGGGTGCACGCCGTGCACTGTCCCCTGCACTATAAATATTCTTGTTTTTGGCCATTTTGGAGGATTCTTTCATCTCTTGAACCCCAAACACATACCCACGAACCCTCAACCCTTAGAACACATTTTGGGAGCAATTTGAAGCCATTGGAGCTAGGATTGAAGCCAACAAACCTTGGGAGAAGTGCTTACAAGTGGAGAAGTGAAGATCATCTCAAGGATTCATCCATGGTGTTCTTGGTGACCATTCTTCCTTCTTTTCTCTTTACTCCCTTGGCCATGTGTGGCTGAGTTTATAGGGTTCATCTTGGATGGGTAGATTAGTTGTGCTAAGATAGAGGGATGATTGTATAGAACTTGCCATGATTGATCTTGGTTGTATGAGGATGATTCCTAGACTTGTTCTTAATGCCATTTTATGCCATGTTTGCTTGATTTGGTCCATTCAATGTGATTTGATGCATGAGAGTGCTTGGATTGCATAGATTGTAGGTCTAGGGATTGAAGTGAGTGTGTTCTAAGAGATTAGATCATCTTGTTTCAACCATTTTCACTTGATTTCTCTCTTGGGCATTTTATCGAACACTTGGTGTGCATGTGGATTTTCATTCAATTAAGTTTGAAAATGCTTTTTGGTGAATCTCTTAGTGTTAGGGCATTGATATGAGAGTGTTGTGCCTAGCCTTGTGGTCATAGAGTCTTAAGAGAGGGTCTTGTGTCTTGGCATTTCATCAAACACTTAGAATGCATCCTTTTTCACTTAGCTTGAGAGCGAGAGCCTAAGTTGAGTGGTATTAGGATAGGGATTTGGTGCTACGAGAGTGCATTGAGTCTATAGAAGTGAAATGCATGGTCATCCAAATGCAAACTCGATCTTGATTGACTTGTTTGTTCAATTAGTCCTCTTGAGCATGATGAAACTACCCACCAAGAGAACCCCCTTTGTCTTTGATTTGCACCACTTTATTTTTCTTTCTTTTTTTAGTTTCTTTTAAGTTTTTAATTTCTATTTCAAACCAAAACTCCTTTCAAATGAATAGACCGTCTACGAGGAATGTGAGTAGTGGCCATTGAGAGAACCCCGTGGAATACGACCTTGAATGTTGTGAGTTGAAATTCACACATCAGTAGAATTTAGATTATTAATGCATATCTATTTTTGTGTGTATAAGATGACCAGCAACACCAATGTCTTCTAGTGTGCATTCATCTTATGATGTTGATACACAATTAAACAACATCAATCGAACCATGCTGTCGCCAAAGATGAACTAGAACTACTATTCTCTTGCACCCTTTAACCATTCTTAACGCCACAAAGTTAGAATGCAAAGATCGAAAAATGAAGCAAGTTATATAAACCTGTAACTCAAAGTTACTAATAATGCTCGTCAGTTGAACATTTGTCCACCGTCATATTCTTGCAAAAATGCAACTAGTCGTAACTACTGTTGAACAAAATTAACTCAAACAAAGGTATTTTTTCTCGCACTTGAAACACTCAGTTCTCCAATCCTAACTCATGTTCATGCATCCTTCTAGTTTGTATCTGTAACTCGTAAAGAAAATTAGTTTAAGAAACGATTACAATTGTGTAAAGTAAAACATTGATCGCCAACAAAGAGTTTCTGATGTGTGAGAATTAATATTCATAAAGATTCTAAAAAGTAAAAATATATCATCACCAAACACTCAATAAGCGTTTGTAGTCCAACGGTTAGGATAATTGCCTTCCAAGCAATAGACCCGGGTTCGACTCCCGGCAGACGCAACACATAAATTGGAGATTGAGTTTCAGTATAGTTAGTGCTATCCAAAGACTTTTGAAATCAATGCTAATAGGTCATTGAGCTTTGAGTAATATCTCTGTTTTAGCCGCCAAAATCCCAGTTACAACATTCACAATCACCCTATTACATAGCTTGGCATTTTAACTTTTGTATTCTTTTAAAATGAACTCAGCTAACTTTCTAAGTTAGTTCAGTTTAGTTCGATTAGTTAATAATCTGGTTAATTATAAATCGTTGATATTTAAACCTTAACCAAGCACAATTTGGTTTTATATCGACTTAGTTCAAATTATAATTTGATAATATAATCCCGACAAGGAGTCTCCAGCAAGGATTCCCTCTTTCCCTTCCATTTCAATTTATTGAAGGGTCTGTCAGCACTGATTCAAAAAGAAGTGGAAGATGGTAGACTACTTAGACTTATAGTTTGTAAAGGATCTCCTGCTGTAACTTATATCCTCTTTGTGTATGATGGCTTTTGTTTTATGCTGGCAAGGGTTGGTGAAGCAAGGATGTCGAGGGGGTGTTTGAGAAGTATGCGGAAGCCTCGAGTCAACTTATCAATTATGAGAAGAGTGTCATCTTCTTCTCTTCAGATATAGACGATATGCTCAAGCAAGGAATTGCGTGGGTGTTTGGTATTTCTGCTCCATTTAACACCATGTAGTATATTGGCCTACCCACTTTGATTGGACTAAATAAGTCAAGAGCGTCTGTGTACCTCAAGGAACGGTTATGGTGAAAAATCCAATCGTGGAGAGATAGGGTTATCTATACGGGAGGGAGGAAAGTTTTGGTCAAGACGGTCGCCCAAGCTATTATCTTTTATTGTATGAACTTCTTCTTGCTTGCAATGAAAGTGACTAATGGAGTTGGAAATGATGATGAATAACTATTGTGGTGGGGCACGAAGCAGGAGGGATGTGGTGGAATTGCTTGGCTTTGGTGGGAACGCTTATGTGAACGCAAAGATTATGGAGGTTTGGGCTTTCATGACCTTTGTGGCTGTAATCTTGCTATGATGGAAAAACAAGGGCGGAGACTTCTAACTCATCCAAATACTTTGGACGGTAGGATCTATAAAGCAAAATATTATCATGACGATGATTTTTTTGTCAGCTACGATTCAAAATAACAGCCTAAGCCGAATGTGGCGAAGTATACGTGCATCTCAGGAAATAGAAAGGACGGTATATAGATGGAGGATTGGATATGCATCCATGAAAATCTCAGAGGTCGCTAGCAAGCTACAACCTATGAGGGGGGGTTTGATGATGCTTGATATTTAAAAGAACAAGACATAAGAGTACAAGCCCTCCAAAAATATTAGACTAAGAGATTGTTGGGCTGATCCAATTGAGGAACAAGCTCTCCAAAAATAGACGTATGCCTCTATAAAGCAGAGCGTACACGGTATTCTTTAGTAAAAGGCGAAAGAATAGTTCGCTATGTACTCACTGCGAGGCTGCGTGAATTTTAAAGTAGAGTTTGAGTTGTATTTTATATTGTCTAGCTTCAAAGAGGAAGAATTTCATTCTTGCACACTAGCAATGTGGTAATAGTGGAACATGTCAAGTTGTAAAGACTTGTCTGGCAGCCTACCTCCTTAGCTTCTGCAACAGGCACTTGCTTGAAATGGATTTAACAGTTAGAAGTTCCTCCGATCCTCCTCGTGTTTCTATTACACACCCCATGAGCAAAGAGTAAGGAACATGATGATGACAATGCTTAGGACTCAACAACAAACAAAGAGTGGTTATAAAAGAAAGATATATTGAACTGAAATTGGGTAGGGGCCACGCGAACGCAGGCCCCCGCTGCAACAAATTATGACGTAGGCTCTTAGCCCAACACCCCTCCTCAATGTGCAATGGAGGTCACTGGCCTAGACCACAAGCCTTCTTGATCATTTGTTGATCCCGTCCAGGTAAGTATGTTGTCAAGTTGCACTTAGCTTCTATTTTATACTTGTTTCTCCTCTCCTGCTGTCCTTTTCCATTCAATGTGGTATGGTGTTATGCTTCTCCATCCTTACGAGACTAGCTTCACTATTATTATTATTATAACCCAGCTTGATTGACAGCAGCCGTAGTAGTAGAATCAAATAAACAGTTTATGTTATTCTTAGGCGATCCAGTAAATCAGTGCAAGGAAGCTCATTTTTAGGCTTGTGCATTATACTATAGCAACAAGCTAAGGTCAGAAACAGAAAACCTTACCATAGTAGATAGGAGGACTTTAAATAGCTAATATATTTGTTATGAACAAGTAAATAAAATTGAACTGAGAATTGGTGGGGTGTGCCAGGCTCTTGCAATAGTGCAACACATGAGCGACACTTGAGAGTCCCCTAGAGCAAGCTCTAGTAGTGGGAAACTCCTCCTAAAAAAATTAATTTAATATCATGTGAGCCATTGGCTCACATATCAGATATTAAACTGATAAGAACAGATACTACACTTGATCTTAGCCAAAACGTCGAGAAAGGTATGATTTGTTTAATTGTTTTAGTATTACTTTTATACCACTGTTCTGCTCCGCCTCATGTCTTCTTCAACAATGTGGTATTCCCTATTCTCCACCTTTCACAAACCAAAAGTCGAGTCACGTAAATGCATTCATTTAAGTGTCTTAACTACTAATATCATCTTTTCGCACAATTTAATCCCATACCTAATAAATTACTATATCAAGGGAGACATAATCTCTCTCGCTTTCAGTTTTACAATGATCAAAATAGGTTTTGACAATTTTTGAAACAATGTCATCTCGTGGAATTAGAGTGACCTTTTTGAACTGCATGGTTGAATTAACAGACATGAAAACATCACTTGGGATCACTCTTCTTCACATACCAGGAGAAGATAGATCGAAGTGCTGAATCACAGTAACAATTTAATCGCAGGGAGGGTCAAATATGGACGCAATGGTCTAACCTTTACGCACAAATGTAATGGCCAACGATATTTCTTCCGTTCCAGCAACGATCCTATCAATAGTATCGTTGATCTCTTTAAGCAAGATTGCTGTCTTCCCACTAGGGCTGGAAGTAAACTCGTACGGGTCTGGAATTACCCGAACCCATCCCAAACCCGTGAGGGTTTAGGGTACCCGTAACCCGTTCGGGTTCGGGGTTTGGGATCGATATTTTGGATTAGGGTACCCGTAACCCGTATGGGTTAAACCCGAACTACCCGTTCTACCATTTCCAAGATTCAAATCCAAATAATATACATATAAATATATGAAAAGGAAGGTGAGGCAGAAGATGTTCAACACCTTTAAAATAATATATATGAAATGGAATCGGTTCAATTTGGCCATCTCTAATAATTCAAGTAATAAAATAATATTTAGTCCTTTCATATTTCTCCTCATGCTAATATTCTGTTTTTTCATGCTCGTAAAAATACATAAAAAATAGAAGTCATCGTGTGAAACTTTTGGTACGTAGACTCCATGTTACGAAGAATATATTCATTTGAGGTGTGGCATATACAACTATATGTATGATTCCATCGGGTAATCATATTATCATATCATATAACATACTAGATTTAAATTGAAATAATATATACGTAGTATAGGGTACCCGAACCCGAACCCGAACCCGTCCGGGGTAAGGTACCCGTAACCCGAACGGGTTCGGGGTTTGGGAAGAGTTTTGAGCATTAGGGTACCCGTAACTCGTAATAGTTAGGGTTAGGGTACCCGAACCCGCCCCGTTCTCCAGCCCTACTTCCCACCACGACCAGCTAATATGGCTAATATGGCTGTCTCGTTTAAGAGGTTAGCAAGATCAGCTCCACTGAAACCTCTCATGGCTATGACATAAATTCGAATGCTTGAATATTGAATCTGAGCATACAGTCAGCATTCGGTATCATGTTCATCTGGAGCAAAAAGCTGATTAGATGAGCTTCAATATTGCATATGTTTCCTCAGAGTTTGGACTGCATCTATATTGCATATGTTTCTCAGAGTTTTGGACTGCATCTGAATGATAAGCTATAATATGAGTTCTTTGATTGATCATTTACCAGAAAATTTTATATACCAGGAATTTCCAGTTGCAAATAAAATAAATATTTAAACTAGGAGATTGTAGGGCTTTACCCCGAAGGGAGCCCTTCCAGAAATTCTCGAAGGCCACAAGACAAGCTCATGGCCTAGGAGGGGGTTTGGAAATAGTTTTCAACCAGCAATAGACACGCCTCGGTTATTACCTCATTAGCTGCGTCATTGCCCCAAGCGCAAAGATGCCTTCCTACTGCTGCTGAACTCGCTTCTTATACTACTGTTTCATCTCTTTAATAGGCCTTTCACCGATGTGGTATGTTTATTCAGTTTTATTCTATGTAGCAGCCCACAAGCTCACAATCGCCTGAACAAACAAGGGTACAGTTCGATATGCTGTATGCAATGGAGTTTGCTTTTTACAGAGGGCTCATTTCGACAAATTCTGAAAGAATCACCCGGAACTCATCACCAGACATAGTTTCCTTCTCTAGGAGAACTTCCACAATCTTGTCGATGGCCTCCCGGTTGTTCCTTATATGGCTAAGCGCAATCTCGTACGCAGTGTCTGATAATCTCTTTACACCACCATCTATGTCCTCTGCTATCTTCTCAGACATCGAGTTCCTTGCCATCATTCTCATGATAACGTCCCCACTCTGAGCTGACGAGTCCATCAGCGACCATGGCCCAATCTTGGACATTCCAAATGTTGTTACCATCTGTTGGAAGAAGAACATCAAACACGAATCGTTAGTTATATCGCCGTGTTCAGCACAACAGAATCAATCTCATCGACAAACACAATACACGGAGCGTTCTCCTTGGCTTTCTTGAACAGATCGCGGACTCTAGAAACACCAACACATACAAACATCTCCACAAACTCGGAACCAGATATCGAGAAGAATGGAACTCCAGCTTCACCAGCAATGGCCTTGACTAGAAGAGTCTTCCCAGTTTCCAGAGGACCAACAAGAAGAACACCTTTCGGAATACGAGCTGCATGAAGTCTTGCTTGGCTTCATCAACTCCAGCAACAACATCATCATTGAATGTCACCCCGGTATTAGACTCCATTTGGAATTTGGCCTTGGACTGACCAACGCCAAGTGGGAAACCAGGCCCTCCAAGACCCGAAGAGGAGGAACAGACCACCAATTAAGATCAGTGGGAAGGCCAAGTTGGAAAGCAAGTTAAAGAGAGAGCCAGAGTCTTCCTGAGCATTATGAGCTGCAAAGTCTACGTTCTTCTTCTCTATAAACTTGTGAAGAAGCTCCTGCTGGCTAAGGCCTGCAAGCTGTAGACGGACTCGTTGTACCCTGGTTACCTAACTTAGCAAAACGGACTCAACGATAGCAATGGTTCCATTCTCGAACAAGTCCAAATACTTCAGGAACCTGGAGTAAGACATTTCGTAGTTCATATCATCTGATACCAATTTCAATCTATACATTTTTTTATTTTTGCAATCACTGTAAGATATCTTTCAGAAAAACTACGAGTAATTAAAGCTATTCATTTGACTTATCTTATAACCTTTGATAAACTAAAAATCAAAACACGAAATAATGTATCAACCAGACCATTCATCTTCAGCGCTACATCAATGAGCTCTTACATCAATGCACCAACAATCAAGTATTTAGCTCGCTTAGCCCAGTTCATCTTGGGCACTCGTTCCGTGACTGACCTTGACCCCCCTACCTCCATCTCCGAGCGGTCAGAATGAAGAGGTTAAAATCCGACCAAATGTGAGAGGTTACAAGTAGCTCGACCATACGGAAAGAGGCCATCCCATCTGCCGAAAATGACCAAGAGTTGCACCATTTCAGCTGTTATAAATTCTCTCAGTGAACACAGGATTCCTCACACTGTCAATGGAGTAACTCCACCATTTCAATCACAAACATAGCCTATTTCCGGAATCGAAGAAATCGGAAGAGGAAAATCCATGTTCTGGCGTACGATTACAATTTGAAGAAACAGTCCTTAATGATAGTTCCATGGTCAGAGTATTCAAAGGAGATGGAAACTGAACTACCTTGAGCTTCAGTCTTGCTGTAACTTTGGATGGATCTTCATCATCCACCTGAAGTAACGGAGAAAGCACAATTTCAGGTTCATGGTTAAATACATATGAAACTGAATTTTGCAGGCTATAATATTTCGTCGAAAAGGGTTACCAGAGATTCATCCATGATGTATTTTCAAGTGAAAAGGATGGCAGCCAATCTCCACTCGAAGAGCAATGTGTTCTTCCCACCAACCACTAATGGCCCCTGAGCATACAACAAACAACATTCTTGCTCTCTATGGCACTGGACAATGTCATATTAAATAGCAGAACCCAGCAGCTTCATCATAATGGGCTAACAACCCAACCAGTGATTGGATGCTGCCTACGGATTCTAAACTTCTTGTGTGAACCACTCTGTAACCGTTCCAGCACAGCATAAGTGATCGAATCAGGAGTCAAACCATTCTGCTTAAGCTTAGCATACAGATCAACAGCTTCAGCCGTCCTGCCACTCCTCTCAAGACAGTCGAGTAGAATGTTGTACGTCACAATATTAGGGTAGCAACCTTCTGCAAGCATCTCATCAAACAGTCTACATGCCATCTCAACTTTTTCCGTCTTCCCAAAACACTCGATCAGGATGCTATACGTAACAACATCGGGATCCAGTCCCTTCTCTCGCATCTCTCTGAACTTCATGTGAGCTGCATCGACATCACCGTTCTTGCCAAGGCAGTTAATCAAAGAGTTGTACGAGATTATATCAGGTATGCAGTCGCTGCTCTCGAGCTCGTCGAACACTCTAACAGCATCACCAACCTTCCCCACCCTACCAAAGCTTGATATCAGAATATTGTACGTGAAGGTGTCGGGTGAGGGTCCCTTCTTCTTCATGCTTTCGTATAGATCATGAAGGTGAGGTATTTCCTTCGACTTCCCAAGAGCAGCAAGCACCACATTGTACATCACCGTGTCGGTATCCACCTCTTTCTCGTGAAGCTTGCTGAGCAGATCGATTGCCTCGGTTGTTTTACCAGCACTGCACAGACTTCCCAGCATCGAAATGCAGGCATTCTTATCTCCTTTGTCATGGAAGCTCCATAACTTGCAGAAGAACCGGTGAGCCTCACTTGTGTGCCCTAATTTAGCAAGTGTCCTTACAAGGTACGAATAGATCGATCTCGTCATGTACTTCTTTGATAACTCGATAATCGAATCTAGCTTGTGAAGCTTTCCTTCTTCTGCAAGGAGATTGAGTATTAAATGATAGGTGTACTCATTCGGACGACAGCCTTTCTCCACCATCTTAGAGAAGAGGAGAATAGCCTTGTCGACCATTCTGCTACTTGTGAGAGCCAGGAGCATCGTATTATAAGCGACTATATTCGGAGAATATCCATTCGTTAACATTTCCTCGAACAGAGACAATGCTTCGTGTTGTTTACCGGTCTTCCCGGTCAGTTTGATCATGATTGTATAAGTATACTCATCAGGCATACAGTGGTTCTTCTTCATGTCATTGAAAACCAAGCGGGCCTCGTTAACCTGTCAAAACGCTATAGATAATCAGGATGCATGAAGCGCTATAGATCATGAACATTGAAACACAAACATCAGCTGGTTGAAACTGTGTCCAGCTAAGCAAAATCAATGACACATGTAATGCAATCCAGATTCATGGCACTCACTTAAAGGTATTCATTCATAATCAGCACTAACATGACATAACTTAGGCACCCCGGAACATAACATATCAATGGTGAACAATGGTATGATTGTTCAATTGGAGAAGAGAAAAAAAAAGTAAAGGAAAGGGAAGAGACCATATACCTGGTCATCTTTGGTTAAAGCATTCAAGAGCATATTGTAGGCGAAAATATCAAGCTTATACCCTTCACTTTTCATCTTCTCATAAACCCTAAACCCTTTTCTGGTATCACGAGACCGCAGATGAGCTTGAACCAAACACTTGTAAGTATAGGCAGTCATTTTCAGCTCCCATTTCTTCATCAGCTTAATGCACCTCTCCAGATCCTGGCCCTCTCCAAAACACCCTATCAATATATTCACAGTAGAGATCGATCCCCGAATCCCATTCTTCTCCATCTCAGAAACCATTTCCCAAACGAGATCCAGCTTGTCAGGTAGATTCGATCTC
>JAVBHU010000379.1:0-20000 GCA_034768395.1 Linum lewisii | reverse complement strand
TAATTAATGAGGAAGAATTTGCAAATTGATAAAACCCGGCAGGGACGGATTTTCCCATCGCCAAGGGAAAACAACTCTGATCCCCTATGAGGAAATATTCCCAATTCTCCACCTTCGGGGCTTCAACTCTCTCACATTTAAAATGTTCTTGGTTAGGCAATTCAAACGTGAGGGGAAATTGAGTTTTTTACTGATGAATCCATATTCAAAATCGTCCCATTCGGATGCCTTTCTCTATCAAAATGTCGGGTTTCTTAAATTTTCTAGGGACCCCCCGGAAGTCTTTCCAACGCCCTGGCCTGTTGTAAATTGTTTGGATTCGGTTCATTTCACCAATTCGACTAAATAACGAGCTAATGAATCTCCCTCTTTTGCACGGAACTTCCCAATCATAATTCGTATAAGTTAAAGTCTCATAATGATCCACTTTACGAAAGATCCATTGTACTCGGAAGTGCGTAGCTATTGGTCCTGCTCAACCCCAATTTATTGCTTCTCCGCGCCAAAAACCTTCTCCTTTCCAACTCGTTATATAAAAATAGGATTTCGCGTAATGAGTTTTTGATTTTTCCAGTAACTGATTGTTAAAAAATAATCGCAGAAATCCAAACATTTTATTATCCAGCCATGAGGTAGCTCAGCTGCTACTCCTCCGATACGAAATAAAATTATGCATCATTCTCATACCAGTGGCAGCTTCGTATAAATCATATACTAACTCTCTTTCTCTATAAAATATAGAAAAAAAGGTGTCTGTGCACCAATATCCGCCATAAAGGGCCAAGCCATATAACAGATGAGAAGCTATTACGATCAACTCCAACAAAATAAACCTGATATAGCTGGCTCTTTTCGGTACTGAATTTTTCCCAACTGTTCCGGCCCATTTACTGTTATTTGCTTCTGTTGAACATAGTAGCCTAAATAATCCCAACGTGTTACATAAGGCAAATATAGTATAAAGTTCGGTTTTTCCCCAATTTTTTTCATTCCTCGGTGTTATAACCTAATATGGTCACCCAGTCAATAACCCATCTTCACGTTAGAGTAACAATAAGTGTAGAAAACACCATGCATTGATGGTGGTGGGGACCCCTATATTAACTATCATAAGGTCTTTGCTTGTAGCCGGTAATTATAGAGGTTCCCTCGATTGGATTCTTCCATGAATGCTGAAAACTTAAAAAGAAAGCCTCATTAAAAATTCATGATCTAATCTAATAAAATCAATAATTCAAAAAATCGTCAATTATCGAGTTTTGGACTCCCGAATATAATCCAATTGGTTAATTAATATTCTGTATTACGTACTCTATCTTTTTTGCCACGATAAGATAGTAGTCGTTGGGTTTTCCTAGGTTTTTCCGTAAAACCTCTCCTGTAACTAGCTTTTCTATTGTAATTTCCTAAATGGGAAGTTAGGCTTTCGTATTTATTAGTAAAGCGCGCCTATTTGAAAATTCAACTGACCCCCGGTTTACCTTCTTGTGACATAATTGACATGATGAATTTTTTATCTTACAAAGAAATCCCCCTCTTCTTTTTTGTCATTTTTTTGTGTGAGGTATTTTTTGATCAGTCATAATAAAATAATTAATGTCTGTTCATTTTTGATTTGATATACATTTTCAATAATCTTCTACTAACCTTCACTTCCTCTAGTATATGGATTCGGAAAAGAATGGAGTGGTACATTTTGTTCATTCATTACTAGATCAGAGGCGTGCCTTTTCAAAATATATATCTGTTAGATATGAAAATACACCCTTATGACTTTTCAATGTGGATATGCAGTTCCTTACCATACTGAATCCGACTGCCATTATTGGTATCAAACCTATAGCGATTCATACATGCTAAAATCTTCTAATCGATAATTGGGCCAAAGAAAAAACTTTTATAAATTAGTTTCCCCCCCTTTTTTTGTCAACTCAAAAAAGTTTTGGAAACGTGCAGAGACCAATGTTTTAGGGTTTATCATTCAAAATTTCTATATTTCTATGAATTAGCATTAGTTTTTGTTAATTTGGAATGAAAGACCATTAGAATTCTCAAATTCTCTACGCCGTTTAGGGGCTTACAAATATATTCAGGGGGAACAAGTAAATCATATTCCTTTGTTTTTATATTTCAATTAGACTTGACCCCGTTCATCAAGATTTTGTGAGATTTTCTTTTTATTAAAAGAATTTGTTTTTTCGTTTTTTTTATAAAATTTTTGTTTGTTCTTATAAACTAATTTAAAACACTTATCGTTCCCGGATACATAATCAATTTTCCATTTTTTTTTAGCGACAGACGCCCGGGTTCGTTAATCAAAATTCCTTTTAGCAAGGCGGGCATAGTAAAACCTAATCGAATCAATAGATAGATCCATTTTCTAATTCTTTTCTTTTAATTATATGATTAAAAACTCCCGACTTACTTGGCATTCTAAGCAGAAGACCAACAGAGCTGAATAGTGTAATTAAGTTTGTTCATTTACCCCAGAACGCTTCCATCGTAGTTGAAAACGTTAATATTCTTCTAGAAAGAAATGAAGGTCCTTCTTTTTAAATTTGAATTCTTTAGTAATTTTTATCTCGGTTCCTTTTTCATTATCCTTATCTTTCCTTTTATATTATCCTTTTTCTTTCCCTTTTAAAGTATTCCTTTTTCATTTCATTATCTTTTCTTTCCTTTTAAATTATCATTGTTTTTCTTTTCCTTTTTAAATTATCTTTTCTTTTCCTTTTTAAATTTCCTTTTCTTTCCTTTTTTAAATTATTCCTTTTTCTTTCCTTAGAAATTATCCTTTTTCTTTCCTTTTTCAATTATCCTTTTTCTTTCCTTTTTCATTATCCTTTTGCTTTCTTTTTAAATTATCATTTTTCCTTTTCTTCTGAATTAGAAGTAAGTTGATTGATATTTTCCAGGGTTTCTACTTATATACACTTCGGTTAAAATCATCACAACTTTTTGAAAAAGAAGAACCAAATTCCCCCAATTGGAATTAGAAAAAGTTACCCCATTTCGTCATTTTTTCATTAAATCCACACAATTTAAAAGTGTTTTTTGTTCATTTTTGTTTTTTTTGTTCATTTTTGTTTTTTTCTTCATTTTTCTTTTTTTCATTTTTTTGGTCATTTGCTGGGTTGCCTTTTTGGTGTTGGTGAATCGAAGGGATTATATTCCAAATCCCATAATATTTTCCGACGTGGGTCTTTCAAAATCGGTAGGGAAGATCAAAGATTGTCGTTTTTCCGTATTGGACCTTATCTTCCCATAAATTAAGGTATTTATATGCTAAAAGAATTATGTCGAAAAAACTTTATTTTGAACCCTGTTACCCTATTGATTCTATTGCCCCTTGTTAAAATTTATCCCAGTTATCTTTCGATATAATGGTACTAGTATATTGATAATGATTTCGTAACCAGTTTTCCATTGATTTCCATTCCCAGGAATTCGCAGAATTTTTATTTTTTTAAGTGGAATGAAAGTAACCCTTTTTTTCAAAAAATTCTTTTTTTCCTTTTCAGAAAGGGAGATGTTTCCTGATATTGGAAGGACAGATCTTAAAACTGATATAAGTTCTGAAAGTCCATTTTTATAATTTATAAAATTCATATGCTTGGGACAAGGGGTACTAAAAGTTCTGATTCATATACTTAAGGCCAAAGAGTACTATTATAAATATTAACTGATTTTTTTTATATTTTTTAGAATCGAAATTAAAAGTGAATTGTTATTTGGGTTTTTTTACCAAGTCTTTTCGATTTTCTTCATTTTGTGAAAATGAATTTTCAAAAATTTTCCTTGCGGATTGACGGAAAACAAAGTTGCAGTGACCTCGGGCCATATATTGTACCTAAGAGATATCTATGTATATCTTCTCATCCAAAGTTTTCTAACAAACGCGAATTTAAGCACTAATCCGGGCATTTCGGATTTTTTTATAGCTGCAAAATCCGTTTTATGATTTGAACTTGAAGCTTTTAGCGTTATATTTTGTTCTTTTCTTTTTTAATTTTCCATTTATTTGATTAATTTTTTTTTATTTGATTTAGGATTGTGTTTTTTTTATTCAGTCAAAATCTTGGATTTTTCTTTCTGCCGGTTGGATAATTTGTCCAATTCTCTAGATTCAATTTGCGGTGGATACTTCTTGTATTGTCCCGTTCGTGTTGTATCGAACCTTTTTCTTTTACTTCTCCAACTAGGAATTTGATTTCTTTTAGTTATTTTTGAGTTGAAAAAAAGTTTGTTTAGTCTTTTTTTTCCAGTTTCGTGTTTTAGTATTTCGTGTTTTAGTATTTCTTGTACAAATAAAAATTATTTTGTACGGAACCGGTTTTTTATTGCTTCGCAAAATTCAAAAATAATTTTATTTGTGCTTTAAAAAAAATGGTTAAACTCGAAAAAAGTTTTTTTTCAATTTTCAATTTTTTTTTTTACTGCTTTACCGAGTTCTTTATAAAGCCTTCCCAAAAATTTCAAGTTTTTTGGGACGACCAAAGGGTATTGGCTTCCCCCCCACAACTGTTTAAAAATTTAAAATTTGTTTTTTGCCTTTTTTTTTGGGATTGGATTTTTTTTTATGAAGCAATTCTTTTCGATCTGTGCCAAAACTTTAGACGAAACGGAATGTATCTTTATTAAATACCATTGTTTCCCAGTTTTTGGGGAAGCCCCTTTGGGCTTACTTCCGTTCTTTGCTACTTCCGTTACTTTGCTTTACGTCCGTTACTTCGGTTACTTTGCTTACTCGTACTTTGCTTATTTTCGGTTTGGGGCAAGTCCCCTTTGCTTATTCCGTTCCTTTTTTCCCCTTTGGGTTACCTTGGGTTTGGGGCAAGTGGGCCTTTTTGCTTCCCTTTGCTTACTTCGGTTCCCTTTTTTTAAACTTCGGTTTGGGGGCCCTTGTTCCCGTTCTTTCCTTCTTTTTTGGGGTTTGGGGCAAGTCCCCTTTGCTTTACTTGGTTCTTTTTTCTTTTTCGGGTTACTTTGCTTATTTCGGTTTTGGGGCAAGTCCCCTTTGTTTCCCTCTTTTAACTTGGGTTACTTTCTTACTTCCGGTTTTGGGGAAAGGGTCCCCTTTGTTATTTCTTACTTTGTTTAAATTTGGCTACGGGGAAATTCATTAAAATGTGCATTTAAAACATGCACTCTTCTTCCATCCGCTAAATCCTCAGAGAATTCGGGTAAATTCAAATTATTAGATACGAATGTTTTTTTAATTATTATTAATGAAGGTATTAGAATATTTCGTCTAAAAAACGACTGGGTTAGTAAAAAAACGTTTTTATTACGGGCCGAAAAAAAAGTCTCCCAGGCTCTGCTATCACTAGTTGATGTATTTCTTTTTAACGTTCTCTTTTTATGTCTTCTTTTTTTTTTGTTCTCTTTTCAATTTTTTTCTCCTTTCTCTTTTCGGTATAATTTAAAATTTGGGAATTCCTTGTTTTTTACCCCCGCCCTTTTTTTACCCACCGCCCTTTTTTTACCCACCGCCCTTTTTTTCCCCACCGCCCTTTTTTTCAGCACTCCCCTTTTTTAAGCACCTCCCCTTTTTTTAAGCACCCCCCTTTTTTTTACCAACCCCCCCTTAGGGTACTTTTGAAATACTTTTGAAATTCTTTTTGATAAGTTCGGGGTTTCAAAAAAAGGCAATAAAATTTGATCTTCTGAACCTTCCCTAAAAAGGAGTAGCCCGGGGCCTTGGGTTTACATTTTTAAAAAAGGAATTTTTCCGTCTCTTGGGCGTTTTTAGAGCCTTTATTTGTTCGCGACCAAATTGAGGAAGGGTGAATAACGTACCAAAAAAACACCTGTTTTTCTCTTCTCTTTTTTTTTCCCCTTTTCCTTTTTTTTTTTCCCTATCGGTTTCCTCCCCTCTTTATTTTTTTATCCTCCGATTTTTCTTTTGTCTTATCCCTCTCTTTTGAGTCTTTTTGGAGTTGATCCCAAAAATTCTATGTTTGTATTTTTTTAAACAAATTTCTTAAACCTCTTTCTTTTCTTCACTCCCGGTCCTCTTCTGTTTCCAAAGCGTTCCATAAATTTGTACGGCCATCGCGGAAAAATGTTTTATTTTTTTCCTCAAAGCCTCGGAGTTTTGTATCCCTTTTGGGGGATTTTGTTTAGAACCGCCTTCTATTCTATGAATTGAGTTTTCGAAACTTTTTTTTCGAAGTTCTAAAGCTATCGGTTGTTTCTATCATTTCCCCGAAAAAAAAAAGCCGATAACATCGGCGCAGAAGTTAAAGATAGTTCGTTCCCTTTAGCCAGAGTCTGGCATGGATAAAAAAACTGTCTTGTGAATTTAATTTCGCACAGCCTTGATTATTGAATTACATCATATTTTATATACCGAAGTGGACCGATTCCATTTGTTGCCAGTCGAAAAAACAAACTTGCTATAAAGGGTTTTTCAAAGGGAATGTATCCTTTCTTCTTTTTTAGCTAATATAGAAGCGAATTCCAGGTTTTTTCTTCTTCAGTCTATCTACAAAGTCAGAGGGATCTTCCTTCCTCTTCCTCTTCCTCTTACCTCTTCCTTTCTTCTTCTTCTTCTCTTCTACTCCGCTGCCTCCATTTTTGTCATCTTTTTTTTCATCTATTTTTTCATCTATTATTTTTCATCTTTTTTTCCTCAGTTTTTCCTCCACTTTTTGCCACCCCTTGTTGCATCTATTTTTTCATCTATTTTTATTATTTGTTATCCCAGTTCTTCATCCTGTTCTTCATAGCGTAGTTCTTGTTCTTTCTTGTTTTTTCAATTTTCCACGGTCTCTAAGTTTAACATGTAGCAAGAGGTGAGTTTATTTTTGCTAAAGAGTAGAGCACCCAAAAGAAATAACCCAATATTAAACAGTTCGTCCATTAGTCTATTAAATCTACTTAGGTGTGCCTCAACTTCTATCACCAGGGGGTTTTTGCCCAATTGGACATGTAGGTCGAATGATTTTGTGCGATTTAATAAAATTCTGGTTGGTATCCACGATTAATATAAATACAATTGGATTCCATCAATAAAAAATATGACCAATTAACCACCCAATAAAAATTCCTAGTAGGGGAGTCCCTTATTCTTCCCTCACCTCAACTCTTGGCATTGATAGATCAAAAGACTCCGGGGCCGTAGAAGGACGGCGCGCTTTGGAAAGAAGCCCGGGATTGGCTAGAGTGACGTATTGACTGTGTAGGACTATTCCGCCCAAAACCAAATGAACTCTGGGTTTTTGGAGGAAAGATTCGGATTGCTTACAGCCCCACTCCCATGCGATTGCTCAAAAAGAAACCCCCAAAAATAGGGTATAGCTATCCAAGTCATTATATGCGGCCGACCTAATGGCTGGACCCAAAGGAGTGTATAAAACGATACAAATTATTTTTATTGGAGCTTGCCCAAGAATAAAAACCTAGGTTCTTGCAGCTTTCGTCTCTGTATTCCTTTTGTTTTCCTTGCGCTAAAACCACGAGTTTGAAGAAGTCGCATATGCGAGGGACCCCTCGAGAAATGATAGGAAATCCTTAATAGATTCCCTTGATAATGGATGACTTCCTAGGAGGTCATCAGTACCCTAACTCCCCAAGGTTTTCCATTTTCCACGAACAACATCGTAAAGATCTCTAATAAAAATTTAGAAGCTTAGTTTCTCCGTATGTATTTTAATAAAAATAATTGACGTTGTAAACTCTTTAATTAAAAGTTAAAATACCGTTCAAAAAAAAAAAATAATATATACACTTTTCGAATTTCGAGATTTTATTATTCTATAATTCATTTATTTCATACTTCAGTTATATCGAATTCGATATATAACATATATATTATATGTTAATATGGAATATTGTTGCTAAGTCGATTGATTCTATCCTTTAATTTCAGACTGTTTCATACTTCAGTTTATAAGAATTCGTTATAACATATATATTATATTTTATATTGAATATTGTTGCTACCAGTCGATTGATTCTGATTCCTTTAATTTCCGACTTCTATTATTACTTCAGTTTAATTCGAATTTCGATATAACATATATATATATGTTTAATATTGAATATTGGTGCTACCAGTCGGTTGATTTCTAATTTCTTCATTATCTAATTTATATAGAGCTAATTAATTATATTAATTATTATATTATAATTTGTTGAAACCGTTCGGTTGATTCTAAGGTCTATATTAATGTTGTTGCCAATTGTTCAAGACTCCCAAACGGATAAATATCAAAAATTCGAGTGAGATCGTCCTCTATATTAAATAGTTATTTTATTAGAGGAGAGAGCGAATTCCGCTGGTTCCTCAGTAGTCAGTGGTAGAGCGGTCGGCTGTTAACCGATTGGTCATAGGTTCGAATCCTATTTGAGGAGATTTGATTCATTCCGAATTTAAAGATTTTAAAGAATCGGAATGAAAGTGTTCGCTTTGACCCTTAACTGAGTATAACCCCTTCCCTGTGTCTTTCCCTTCTTTCTATTGATTCTATGATATTTGAGAATTACCGTCATAACCTCGAGGGTATTCCGTATAATCTTGTTTCATACGCTCTTTGGGTCCGCTATCCCGCGATTTTCCACCCCAAAGGGCCGGCCTGTTTGGCCCGGTTGTGGGCGAGGAGGGATTCGAACCCCGACACCGTGGTTTCGTAGCCACGTGCTTAATCCTCTGAGCCTACAGGCCCCCACCCCGGGTCTCCACAGGATCTGTTCCCTGAGTAAGTACCCTAAAAAAAGTAACTTTCCTCTCCATGCCATTTCGGGTAAAGAAGATGCGGGAAAGTGGCCTCTCTCTCTATAAGACTATAGAACGCGCGTTTCGCCCGGTTGTGAAGTGGTAAGAAAGGCTTTCATAATTTGGGTTTTAAATAATTTTAATATGAATTTTTAAAAGAGGACCTTTTGCATTTTGTGTTCATATTGCATAAAAGTAATAGTAGGAGGGGTGTAAGCTTTTTATCATCCTGGCGTCGAGGCTATTTTTCCGCAGGACTCCCTACAGTTCTTCACCGCATTTAGAGTTTAACCACCAAGTTCGGGATGGATTGGTGTTGTTCCTCTGCTAGGACACCAGAATAGTGATTCGGGGCCCCCAAAAATTTTGATTTGGGGGGGCCCCAAAGGGGCCCCTTGCCCTTCGCCCCTGGATCGGGGGGGGGGGCGAGCTTTTGGTTTTTTCAGATTAAAGATGGAAGCAAGAATTGAACAATGCAAATAGATGCCCGAGTAATTTCCTATCAAATTTGAGGGGGGTTTTGTAAGAATGCCCTTCCCCCCCTTTTGGTTCGGGGGGGGGGAAAGGGGGGGAGTCTTTTGGTTTTTTCGAATAAGAATTGAGGAAAGAATTAAAACAATGCAACTAGATGCGGATTACCTTAACGAAATTTATGGGGTTTTGTAAGAATGCCCTTCCCTCCCTTGGATCGGGGAGGGCAGAGCTTTTGGTTTTTTTCAGAAAAAAGGGAATTGAAGAAAAGAATTGAAAAAAGCAAATAGTGGGCGAGGTCCCTGATCGAATTGATGGGCCCTGTAAGAAAAGGTATTCAAGTCTCCCCGGTTTGTTAGGTGCCTCAGCTGCAAAACTTTCCGTTTGCATTCCACTTGAACCTATCGTATATGATAACGGTCGTTCCGCCGTGATTTCTCTTTAATTCTAAAAACTTCTGTGGCTCATCCCCGAGGGGCGGAAAAACCCAAATCGCTGTCTCGTCTGTGCTCCGGGGGCCGGGGGGAAGGGATCGGAATAGGGAGCACCCCTGGGGGGCGTGGGCTTACTTAGAGCTTTCAGTAGTTATCGCTCCAACTTGGCTCCCGCGTTTACCGTGGGCACGATAACTGGTACACCGAGGGGGCGTTCCTTCTCGGTCCTCTCTTTATAGGGAAAAGGGGTCCTTCAATGCTCTTCGCCCACACCGGATATGACCCAAACTGTCTCCGACGTTCGACCCGCTCACGTCCCCGCTTTTATGGGCGAACACCCCAACCCTTGAAAAATACTACAGCCCCAGGTGGCCGGAAGAGCCGACCACGAGGTGCCCAAACCTTCCCGTCGATGTGAATCTTTTGGGGGAAAAGACCCGCTGTTATCCTAGGAAATTTTACCCCGTTGAGCGACGGCCCTTCCACTCGGCCCCGTCGGATCATAAGGCGACTTTCGTCTGCTCGCGGTGGGTTTGCAGCCCCAAGCTCCTCTCCCTTTGCACTGGGGAAGGGCCAATCTCCGTCGGCCGAGGTTAACCTTTTGGGCCCCGCCTCCGTTACTTTTGGGAGGCTACTCCCCATAGAAAAGTCTACCGAGACTGTCCCTTGGCCCGTAGGTCCGGACACAAGGTTTGAATTCTGCTCTTCAGAGTGGTATGTCACTGAGGCCGGACCCCCCCTGCGGGGGCCTTTTCCCGCCTTCCACTTAAGTTTGAGGAAAGGCCCCAAAGCCAATCCCAGGGAACAGTGAAGTTCAAGGGTTTTTGTTCCAGGGCAGGTAGTCGCATCTTCACAGACATGTCTATTTCACCGACCCTTTCTCTCCGGGGGACAGTCCCCAAGATCGTTACGCCTTTCGTGCGGGTCGGAACTTACCCGACAGGAATTTCGCTCCCCTTAGGCCCGGGTTTAGTTACGGCCGCCTTTTCACCGGGCTTCGGTCGCCGTCCCTGTATCAGGTCCCCCAACCCCTTTGCCCTTTCCCGGGCCACTGGGAGGCTCAGCCCCCTTTCAGGTCTTACGATTGCGGGGGGACCTGTGTTTTTGGTAAAACATTTGCCGGGCCTGGTCACTGCGCCCCTTTTGTGAGGAGGCACCCCTTTTCCCGAGGGTTTCGGGGGGCTATTTTCCGAGTTCCTTAGAGAGAGTTGTCTCGCGCCCCTAGGTATTTTCCCCCCTCCCACCTGTGTCGGTTTCGGGTAAGGTACCCCTTTTTTTGAGGTCGTTTCCCAGCTTTTCCTGGGGTTGGCTGGGGCTACTTCAGCGCCGTAGGCCGGGTATCTCGACCTTGGCTGAGGGCCCTTTTTCTACCCCTTCCTTACCCTGGGAAAAAAACAGGGACACGTGCGTCCTTTAACCATAACCATCTTCGGCTAAAAACCCAGCCCTCCGCCTCGGGGGCCAACAGGGGGTAGTCAGGAATTTACCCCGTTTGCCCTCGACTACGCCTTTCCGGCCGATTCTTTGGCCCTGATACCCTCCGTGGGGCACCTTGCGGGGAACTTAGGTTTTCGGGGGATTTTGGGTCCACCCATTTTTTGGCGTTTATCAAGCCGACATTCTCGCTTCCGCTTGTCCAAAAACCCCCTCCGCGAGGGCTTCCCCCCAAGGCGGAACGTCCCCTACCCATGCTTTTTACTCCCCCAGCTTGGAGGTCGCTTAGCCCCGTTCATTTTTCGGCGCAAGGCCGGCTCGAAACCGTGAGTTTACGCACCCCTTTGAAGGGTGCTGCTTTAGGCAAACCTCTGGCTTTATGCCCCCCACCTCCCTTTTTTCATGAGCGGTCATTTTTGGGGGCCTTAGCTGGGACCGGGCGGGTTTTCCCCCCCGACGGGTGAAGTTATCCCCATCGTCTCACTGGGTGCCTTGACCCCTGTTTTTTAGGGCTATCTAGTATTCAGTGTTTGCCCCCTCGCTTTGGTACCGCTCTCGCCGGGCCCGCACCGAAACAGTTTCTTACCCCTGTGTCCAAATCAACTGCTGGCCTAACGCATTTCGGGGGGAGAAACCAGCTAGCCTTTGGGGTTTGGGGGCCATTTCACCCCCAAACCAAACTTATCCGCTGATTTTTCAACATCAGCGGTTCGGACCTCCACTTTTTCATCCAAGCTTCATCCTGGTTCATGGATTAGATCACCCAAGGGGTTGGGTCCATAAGCAGTGACAATTTTGCCCCATGAAGTCGTTTCGTACGGCTCGGTGGGGTCTTTCCTTAACCAGCCCTGCCTATGAGTCGCCGGTCATTCTTCAACAGGCACGCGGTCAGAGCCCGGGCTCCTCCCACTGCTTGGGGTTACGGTTTCATGTTTATTTCACTCCCCGACGGGGGGTCTTTTCACCCTTCCCTACGGTATACTTCCCTATCCCGGTCACCCAGGAGTAGTTTTGCCTGGCAAGGGGGTCCTTGCTGATTCACACGGGATTCCCAAAGTGCCCCATGCTACTCGGGTCCAGAACGTAAAACTGTGATGCTTTCGGCTAATGGACTTCGCCCTCTAGGGTGGTACTCCCAGGGTTCGAGGCAGCACGACGCTTGTATTTCTCTCCCACAACCCGTTTTCCGGTTTTAGGTGCTCCCTTTCGCTGCCGCTACACGGGAATCGCTTTTGCTTTTTTTCCTTGGTTCTAGTTGTTTAGTTCGCAGGGTTGTTCTCTTGCTGCCCATGATTCGCAGCGTTTGAAATGTGACCTTTTCGGAACATCTCCGGAATTCTACGCTTATTTTCAACTCCCCCAAAGCCATTTCGTCTCTTACTCGCCCTTCCTGTCTCTGGGTGCCTAGGTATCCCCCGTAAGCCTTTCCTCGTTTGAACCCTCCCCCCTACTTTAAGGCATTGCCATCCTAAAGGGTGCTGCTAAAAGGAGGATCTTATCAACGTCCCTGAATGATATCATAATCCCGAATCGAAAAAAAGTGGGTGTGCCTTATCGGAAGTTTGTACCGGCTAAGTTCCCCGAGTTGGAGTAAGCGGACTCGAACCGCTGGATCCGCCACGGGGGTAAACCACTGCCTCTCGGGCCCCGGCTGATTCTACCTTTAGAGGCCAACGATAGACATAACTCCCCCCCCAAAACAGTTTAAAAAACTTCATCGTACTGTGCTCCCCAAAAAGAGAACTCTTCTCAAAAGGTGCTGATTTGGAATCCATTCAACTACGGATTTTGTGGTTACGGGGGGATCCAGCTACAGGCAACCAGGAATGGGGAGCTTCCCCCCGACCCCTTTTTCCGCCCCACTTTTGGTCTTAAGGAATATGGTTTTAAGAATGATAATTGCCCTTCCCCCCGACCTTCCCTGCCCAACCTGAGAGCGGCCAGCTAATGCGTTCCACTTATTTATTGACAGGGTTTTATGGTCGGTCCGCGCCCCTGGATCCCAAAGGCGTCCTGGTTGAATCTCGTATTTTATACGGGGGGGGGGAAGTGGGGGGGTGGTCCATGGTTGTCCTTCTTTCCCCCGCATTTCGGAAGGGTTGAAGGGAGATAGTGCATCAAGCTGTTCGCAAGGGGCACTTGACCCCTTTCCCCCGGGGGATCCCAGATGAGGGAAACCCTAGGAAGGACCTGACTCCAAACTATCGTCATGTACGACCCCAAATAGATCGACCAACTACCCAACCTACCTCCTTACGTCTTAAACCGACCATCTTTTCTCGTAGAGTCTTTCAGTGGCATGTTTCGGTTTCCTCCCCCCATTATTAGAAAAGTGAGCCCACCGGTTAGGTACATGAGGACTACTTTTCCACCTGGGACAATTAGACATCCCAAAAAGTAATCGCAACGCCCAATTGCAAGAGCGGGGGCTCTACCATGAGCTATATCCCAGAGCCAAGCGGAAAATGCATGAAGGAGTAGATGCTTCTTCTATTTTTTTTTGGCCCAGTGGGCCTTCTGGGCTTGAACCAGAACCTCGCCCGTGAAGTAAATCATCGACCTACGTCCAACATTAACCAATTGGGAAGAGAATCAATAGATTCCTTTCGGAGGTTCATCCTTCCCGAAAGCAGCATTACAAACTTCCGTGTACTGCGCTCTCCAAGTGTGCGTCTTCCTCCCTTTTACTTCCACGGCAAATTTTGAAATTTAAATCCGATGAGAAGAAAAAGAAGGTGTTAAGCGACCCTCCCGGCCCCCACCTTAGACATCTAAGATCCCTTTTTTAAATGCTCCCATTTGAGTCATCGAGTCAAGAGATAGATAATAGACACATCCCTTTTCCCCGGTCCATACACTGATAAGGGATATATAGAATTCTCGAGAAGAGAGGAGCGTGGTGGTCCCCTCCCGGACGCCCGGAACCCACGAGTGAATAGAAAGTTGGATCTTCGTTGGATCTCTACCTGAATCGCCCCCATCTACCCTCCTGAGTAGGATGTTTGGTTTCAAACCCCGGTTCGAACAGGAGAAGAAGTACGCCATGTAATGTGCCTTGGAGATCCACATCCCGGGTCAGGCCGTTGACTGAGCACATTGAACTATCCATGTGGAATGAGAGCCCTCACAGCCCGGCACATACGACGCATTATCAGGGGGCGCGCTCTCCCACTGAGCTAATAGCCGTCGTGCGGTCCCCGCCGGTGTACCCGCTTCGCTATGCCAAAAAAGCGAGAGCATACCCATCTCTTCTTTCCTTTTTACGTCCCACTGCGTGGGGGACTTGGGGACGTAATAAAGGGGATCCTATCAACTTGTTCCGACCTGGATAATAAGGATAATAAGCTCTGGGCTGGTCTTACTTCACAGTGAGGAAGAAAGAGACTTCCGTCGACAAGTTTAATCTTATGTAGCAGGGTCACCCAATTTTGGGTGTGAAACAATGTCAAACCAAATACCCAACAAGCATTACCTCTCCCTGAAAAGGAGGTGATTCCAGCGCACCTTCCAGTACGGGCTACTTGTTGACTTCACTCCAGTCCCTAGCCCAGCCTTCGGCATCCCCTCCCTTGTGTTATAAGGTAACGACTTCGGGCATGGCCAGCTCCCATACGTGTAAACGGGCGGTGTGTACAAGCCGGTTACGAATTCACCGCGTATGGCTGACCGGCGATTACTAGCGATTCCGAATCATGCAGGCGGAGTTGCAGCCTGCAATCCGAATGAGGCCGGGTTGTTGGAGTTGTTAGCTCACCCTCGCGGGATCGCGGACCTTTGTCCCGGCCATTGTAGCACGTGTGTCGCCCAGTGGCATAAGGGGCCATGATGACTGTCGTCATCATCACCTTCCCGCTTATCACGGCACAGTCTGCTCAGGGTTCCAAACTCAACGGTGGCAACTAACACGAGGGTTGCGCTCGTTGCGGGACTTAACCCAACACTTACGGCACGTGCTGACGCACAGCCAAGCACCACCTGGTGTCCCGCGTTTCCCGGAAGGCACCCCTCTCTTTCAAGAGGGGATTCGGGCATGTCAAAGCCCTGGTAAGGTTCTTCGCTTTGCATCGAATTAAACAACATGCTCCACGCTTGTGCGGGGCCCCCGTCAAGTCCTTGCGTTTCATTCTTGCGATCGTACTCCCCAGGCGGGATACTAACCGTTAGCTATAGCACTGCAGGGTTCGAAGCGCACAGCGCCAGTATCCATCGTGTACGGCTAGGGGACTACTGGGGGTATCTTAATCCCATTCCTCCCCTAAGCTTTCGTCTCTGAGTGTCGAGAGTGGCGGCCAGCAAGGTGCTTTCGCCGTTGGTGTTCTTTCCGATCTCAACGCATATTTCACCCGCTCCACTGGAAATTCCCTCTGCCCCTACGACTCCGCTTAGCAGTTTCCACCGCCTGTCCAGGGTTGAGCCCTGGGATTTGACGGTGGGGACGTAAAAAGCACTACAGACGGCTTTACGCCCAATCATACCGGATAACGCTTGCATCCTCTTATCTACGCGGTGCTGGCACAGTGTTAGCCGATGCTTATTCCCCGGATTACCGTCCAATTTCTTTCTTCTGGGAAAAAGAAGTTCACGACCCGCAGGCCTTCTACCATCCACGCGGATTGCTCCGTCGGCTTTCGCCCATTGCGGAAACTTCCTCATGCTGCCTCCGTAGGAGTTTCTGGCCGTGTCTCAGTCCCAGTGTGGGACTGATCTTCCTCTCGGACCAGTATGATCATCGCCTTGGTACGCTATTACCTCACCAATAGCTAAATCAGACGCCGAGCCCCTCCTTGGGGATTCCTCCTTGGGCGGATTCCTCCTTTTGCCTCCTCAGGCCTACGGGGTATTAGCAGCGTTTCCAGCTGTTGATCCCCTCCCAAGGGCTGGTTCTTGCGCGTTACTCCACCCGTCCGCCACTGGAAAATACTTCCCGTCCGACTTGCCTGTGTTAAGCATGCCGCCAGCGTTCAGCCTGAGCCAGGATCGAACTCTCCTTGAGATTCTTAGTTGCATTACTTATTTAGCTTCCTTGTTCGTTAGACAAAGCGGATTTGGAATTGTCTTTCATTTCTAGATTGCACTAGAGTCACTCACGATATTCATAAAATTCGGTTCATTAGTTATCCCTACGTATATTCACTAAGGATATTCATAAATTCGGACATAGTTATCCCCTAATCCTATGATTCACTAACGATTCTTTTTTTTTTTTTTTTATTTTTCTTTTTTTTAAAAATTTTTTCCCCCTTTTTTGGGTTTTTTTTCCCAAATTTTTTTTTTTTTTAAAATTTTTTTTTAAAATTTTCCCAAAATTTTTTTCCCTTTTTATTTCTTTTTAAAATTTTTTTTTTATTTTAAAAAAAAATTTTTTTTTTGGGGTTTTTTCCCCCTTTCCTTTTTTTCTTTTTTTTTTAAATTTTTTTTTTTTTTCCCCAAATCTTTTTATTTTTTTATTTTTTTTTTTTTCTTTTTCTTTTTTTTTTTTTTTTTTTTTTAAAAAATATTTTTTTTTTAAAAATTTTTTTTTTCAAATTTTTCTTTTTATTTTCTTTTTTAAAATATTTTTCCCTTTTTTTCTTTTTTTTTTCCCCCGGGGGGAAAATTTTTTTTTTTTTGGGGTTTTTTTTAAAAATTTTTTTCCCTTTTTTTTTCTTTTTTTTTTTTTAAATTTTTTTATTTCTAAAAAAAAGGGTTTTTTGAAACGTTTTTTTGGAAAATAAAAAAAATTTTTTTTTCTTTTTTTTTTTTTTTTTTTTTTTTTTTCCCTAAAATGGTTTTTTTTAAAGAAATTTTTTTTTTAAAACCCCTTTTTTTTTTTTTTTTAAAAAAAATTTTTTTTAAAAAATTTTTTTAATTTTTAAAAAAATTTTTTATTTTTTTTTTAAAATTTTTATTTTTTTTTTTTTTTTTCCCCAAAAATTTTTTTTTTTTTTTTTTTTTTTTCCCAAAAAAAAAAATTTTTTTTAAAAAAATTTTTCAATTTTTTTTTTTTTCCAAAACCCCAAAAAAATTTCTTCCCAAAAAACCCCTTTTGGGAAATTCTTTTTTAATTTTTTTTATTTTCGAATTTTTTTCCCCCCTCTTTCTTTATTTTTTAAATTTTTTTTTTGGGTTTTGTTTTTAAAAAATATCTTTTTTAGCTCAAAGAATGTTTCGGTTTATGCTTCCCCTATTTTTTGGTTTCCCAAAGAAAGTTTTTACGGTCTAATGAGGCTACTATAAAAATATTTACTCAGGGGTGGGGCAAGCTTTCTTTTCTGGTTTTGGTTTCTCTTGGCTATATGGTTCGCCCGGGGGAGAGATCGAGTTCAAGAAATAGGGGAATGGCTTATAAATTTAACAAATTTTTAAAAACCCCCCGGGGAATTTAAATTGCGCTTCTTTTCATCACTGTGGGGAATTGGGTTCAAGCTTTCCCCAGCCCCCTCTCATAAATGGACTCCGGGACGTATAGGAAGGGAGTGGGGTTTTTCGTTGGGAAAAATTTCCCTTCTCTATCTATCTCTGAGATGTTGGTTTTTTCAAAACTCCATGGCATTGCAAAAGAGAAAACCTACCCCCACTGGGGAACCAAGACATAGCTTTTACTTGTTCAAAAAAAATTTTAAGGTGAAAGCAGGGTAAAGGAAAAAACGAATCTCTTTAGGGAATAAAGAGATTCTTTTTTGAAAAGTTCGTTATTACGGGTAGCTCCTAGAAAAGGGGGGACTAAGGGACGTATAAAATACTTAAATTATTCGACGTAGAGGGCTACATATTTGGGTTTCTCCTTCGGAGATTTACGGTGTAATAGGGCTCCGTCAAAAAAGGATCCCCCTTTAAGATGATATTCAGGGCTATGGGGAACGAATTTTTTTTCAGAGGGTTCTATTTCTCAATTTTGCTGACTTGTTCCTAGGGAACCAAGAGGTCAAAAGATTGACCCAAAATTGGTCATTCACAACCATGATGAAGGATTCCTCGAAATTTTAAGGGAAATTTAGAAACCCTTTTTTAAAAAATCAAACCGGATTCGGTCTTTTTCATACGCGGGGAAAAGGTAAATAAAAAAAGAAAGAAGATGAGTTCCTCTTTTTTTATCATTGGGGAGCCGTGCGAAAATAAAGGGTCTAGGGCCAGGGGTTTTGAATGAGAGAAAAAAGGGAGGAATCCTTTTCGACTTGACTCCCCCCTCCAGTGGGTTGCTTTTTTTTTGGGTTACTTCGAAAGTAGCTGTTTCCCGCTTCACCCACTGGGAATTTTCGTTTTCCTTTTTTATTTTCATAAAAACGAATGGCTTTTTCTTCGGGAAAAATCCTAGCTTTTTTCTAAAAAAATGTAGTGGGGAAATTCTTGTTTTTACTAAACAACATGAAAACGTTTGCTTGCTTATTCGTCCATGGGTCAAATCGGATTGAAATTATTGGAAAAATGTTGGGCTAAAATTGGTGGTTATGAAAGAAGGGAAAAATTTAATATGCTCTTCTATTTCTCCATGAATCTGGGAAAATTTGCTTGCATTGTATTTTTTGGGTTTTCTAGTCCCGGGAAACGGATAACATTCGAGTTTAATGCAGGATTATACACGAAAGTTTCCTTTTTTGGCCCCCCTTTTTTTAGCCTATGTTTTCTTACCCCTAGGGGGGTCTTCCCCCACTACGGGGTTTTTTCGGAAAAACCCCCTTTATTCGGGTTTGTGGGGGCGGGGCAGGCCTTTTTTTTTTGGGTTTCCAATGGGGATCCTTACGGCTTTGTTTTATCTACTATTATCAAAAATTTAATCAAGTTTTTAAAGACTGGACAAAACCAAAGAAATAACCCCCCCGTCCCAAAATTAAAAAGACCCCCTTTTAAGTAAAACAATTCCATAAAAATTGAGTATGATTGTTGTGTGATAGCATCTACTATACCGGAATATCAATAAACCCCGAAATTAAAATTGCTCAAGATACCCTTTTTTAGCTTCTAGAATCTATTTCTTATTTTAAAGATCCCTTTTAAAACTAAGGAATAAAAAAAATTAGTAGATGGGTTTCCCGCCAAAATGGGGAATGGGTAGGGTTTTAAACTTTTTAATCAGGGGAATCAAATCGATTATCGGATTTAGATTTTAAGTTCATTCCTTTCCGGACCAGCCCGGGGAATGGGTTAAATCCCTTTCTCATTATGAGAGGGGTCATTCGAGGAAATCAAAATTTGGGATACTATGTTTAATTAGACCCCCTCCGCGTTACATTCCATTTAAGATTGGGGTTTTAGGGAAATGGGGCCCCTTTTTTTTACATTTTATCTCCTTTTTTGATTTGGGACCCCTTTTTTAAATTCACCTTTTTGGGCTTCTTTGATCGGGAAAGGGTTTTGGATTGTTTTTTTTTTTGTTAATTTATTTGATTGATAAAATTAAAAGGGCATTTTCCCGGATAATTAAAATCGAAGCAATTGTATGTCCAAACTGGGGGCCCTTTATGACATGATGATCAATAAAAAAATACCCCAAAACACCCCACCTTTTTTTTATTTTCCCAAATTCATCACATAGTATATTTTTTCCGGGAAATTTACGTTCCTTTATGTTTAAATAAAAATACTAAAAACCATCCACCTTTTCATATTTTTATACATCCACTAGAAATCATTTTAAGGGAAAATTACGTTTTTCACTTTACTGTTTTAAATAAAAAATTCTCCAACACCCCACTTTATCTTTTTTAAAATTACATCAACTAGTATCATATTCGGGGGAAATTACGATTCATTTTTCAAGATCCCTTTGGTGGTAAAAAGGGTTTGGGACACGCGGGGGACTCAAAATCTGTGCTAAAGAGCGTGGAGGTTCGAGTCCCCTTTTTAAGGCATTTAAAATTGAGAAAGCTATTTAATGAGCAATTCAATAAGAGTTTCGGAATTGGAATAAGTTCGGCAGGATCGCGAAAAACTTGGTGATCTTCTCTATCTAATGAATGGGGAGG